>BMAC01000949.1:235794-250861 GCA_014905375.1 Phtheirospermum japonicum
CGCCATAAAAACACAACTTTCCATAACACAAACTCCATACGGGAGAAGTGCCCTCCGGTACAGAGTTACCTTCTCCCGCCACAAAAACACAACTTTCCACAACACAAACTCCATACGGGAGAAGTGCCCTCCGGTCCGAGTTACCTTCACCCGCCACAAAAAACACAAACTCCATCCCCTTTTAAGTTCATAAATACCATAACCATAAAAAATCATCGCCGACCTAATGAAAGCGTCGGGATTTTAACCATCATCGACCTAATAAGAGCGTCGGAATATAACCATCATTGACCTAATTAGAGATCGTAACGAGGTCGCGAAGACCTTAACGCGATCGCAAAAGCTGTAATAAAGTCGTATGAACCTTAACAGGGTCGTGGAGACCTGCCATAAAACCTTTCCTCAATTATGCAACCCATTCACACTGAATTGACCATCTCCAAGTTAGATGTCGGACAACCGACAAATTAACCCTATAAACCCAAGTTAGTACGAACTAAACAGGCCCTGCATTCAAATTTGTTAGAATAGTCATAGAAAATATCACCCGTATATCGCAATCTTACTCGCGCCAATAATATGTTAATTAAACATTTTACAAATCAATTGTTTCCCTTTCCCATAACCACAGTCAAATATGATCAAACAAAACTGACACAAAGTTTTCAGCACATACACCAATTTTGAAGATTTAACTGTTTCGATTGGCAATAAATTAAGAACCAAACTACATACCAATAGAAAGCCCTACGAGTATAGTTTCCAATGCAAACATCGGATCTAAAAAATGATCATCCAAGAGTGAGTTACTACCATTTTACTGAAGTGTGGCAGTGTAGTGATTTCATACGGGAATTTGAAAAGATGAGCGACTCTTAATGTGTTTTCATGATCCTACTCATTCAAGTACCTTGGGAGTTGATAAACACTTAATCTTTAGTCAAAATTCATCTTACTTATCTCTAAAAGCATAAGCATATCCGCATAACCATATAAAATCAAATAAGTCCTCCTCAACCAAGTGTTAAACCACATGCATATCCCCACAAAATAAAACCACATAAACTCAATTATCATTCTCCACATATGATTAATACCCACCATCCATTCTATCAAACCCGTGAAAGAATTCCAAGACCAAACTATCCAACTCCATATATGATTATTATCTCATATAATCAAATAAACCATACGTTATCACTAATAAATCACATAAAATCAAATAAACCATAAGCCTATCCACATGTAAATCAAGTCAATAAGCAAGTCCGCCATACGTCAACCAAATCAATCAACCAAACGATACCATCCCCATTTAAACACATCTAAAAGAAAATAAATACTTATCTTGATTTTTGATGATTTTGTTGCGTTTGATTGATACGCGACCTTATAGCCTTAGACTTCGAGCAACAACATAAATCGACCTTGAATATTTGGACACGCGACCTCATCGCGTTTGTTTGTATTGTCCATTCCCGGGTTAAATTCCAGGCAACACATAGAGTAACCCTTAAAACCCAATATTAATACAAACTAAACGAATAGACATGCACTCAGTCCTTTAGTATATGATCATAAAAATAATCAATAAGTAAGATGCGAGCATCGCAACCCTGACTTGCGCCCACAAACCTTCAAACCCGATCTCCACCACCATTAATATTTAACCAATATATATCATAAATATTATATCCAAAATTCAACTTCATTCAATCAGTTAGATTGTGCATAATTTAATTTTTAAAAGAAACTAGACAAACAGTTTTGGAAAACAGGTTCAGCTCTGTTTAAAATTTGTTATAAATTATTTCCGAACTCATATTCGAATCTCCACCGTTCAGATTAAACTTAGATATGTTTAGAATAACATATCAAATTTTTGACTTGATCCAACGGTTTTATTGTACACAATCGCACTTTGAAAAACGCTGCACAGAATTTTCTGAAAATAAAATCTGCTTTACTCAAAAATTTATATATATTTTCTCGAATCTCAGAACCCGATCTCCACCGTTCAAAACTTAATTCAAAAGGTCCTTGAGGTTTTATAAAATCTTTGACGAGATCCAATGGTTGAAACATTAGAAATCGATTTTTCAAGTTTATAGCGCAGTCAAATTTTAAACCTGCGAAAAATTGTGTATTCTCACGTCTTTTGCTCAAGGACTCGATGTCCCTCTTTCCCACAGACGGCCCCACTTGATAAATCCAAAATGATTGGTACCAAGAATATGGGGTACTAACCTCAAATATGAGATCAGCGACCTGAAACAGGCCCAAATACGTCACAACGACCTGCCAAATCTCCAACGCACCTTCTAGCGACTTCGCTGCTCCTGCAAAACAACACCTCGGACGGGTTGGATTTCGAACCCGTCAAGGTCCTCCGATGCTTAAGTCAAAAGCAAGTTATAACACAAAATGCTCACACTATGATAAAAGCAAGATCAGATAAGAATAATGAGAGGTATGCACCTCCTTTTATAGAGACAAGAGAAGTATTCCCCAAGCCAAGGGTTTCCTTCTCCCATCACAATTCCATAGATACCACAATACTACAACCGACTCAAAATTAGGATTCCTCATGTATGCTAAGTTCCCATAAATAATAAATCTCTTACCGTAATAGGCCTGGGCTCATTATTCTTTCCATACAATCCACCAAGACCCCATAAACTACTCACATTAAGCTCGTAGGCTTGATATTCATAAAGCCCAATATCGAGCTCTATCACCCACCACAAACATAAGAGGTCGCGACCATATATGAGAACTCATCCTCATACTCCAGGTCGCTACTTTGCCAACCAGCTCGCCCACTTCTCCGAAGAAACCATTCAGCTCGTTCACCTCCCAGAAGAACACCCTTTCTAGAAAATGAGGTCGATTACCACAAATACCCTCATATATCAACTAACAATACGTTTGGACATTTTGGTCCGTATCAGATATCTACATTAAGAATATTGACAACAACACAAGGGGAAGGGGCGTATTGTTAAGAACCCAAATGCCACTAGATCCACAGTGAAGATACATGCTCCCATGACTTGTACTCTCCGTAACCCACTTGTTCGCCACTGAGAGTACGTATTGAGGAGTCCGTTTGTGCCTTTGTGCTGTTAACTCTCAGCTGACAATCTTTCACTTAGCAAAATAACGTCGAGGTGTTGTACGTTATGTTCTTCAAACCGATCGATGTCTGCATCTTTGATGTTGGTATTTATCAACTAGATGGCAGTGAGATAGACAAATATGTGGGACGAGATGTCATCTCGAACATGGAGATCAACTACGAGGAACCAAGTTTCTACTATCGCATTAGGTGGACGCACCTGTATGTCTTAAGACTCGTAAGTGATAATTTTGTATTAGCGTAGTTGGGTCATTTTTATAAATTTTGTCCATAAAAAAAATTAGTTAAAAAACTTCCTCTTCTGTGTCGAAGCCAATTCTAGGAAGTTTTGAACAAATGCATCCGTGTGACGCCACAGAGGCAGTGTTTATGAATAGGGAAGGGATTGGACAGTTGAGGTCAACATTACCAAGTATAGGTATTTGATGTAAGGTGGTGATTTTGCAACTATCGTTAAGGTTATTGTTCCAACCCAAAAAAATGACCGACGTGAAAATGCCTGGAACCTTAAACAACCCCCTGATCTGCACCACAAACACAAGTTAGAAAGGACCACCGGTGATTTTCCGGTGGAAACCTCTCCGATGCTTAAGTCAGTAAGCGTTTGAGGTGTTTTTCAGAAAGAAAGCAAGAAGGCTCAAGAGAATGACTTACCCCTCTCAGCCTTGGGGCTGAGATATTTATAACTTTCCCTAATGGGGACCCCAGCCGGGATCCTGGGAGCACATGCCTCGAATCTCGGGCCGTTGTGCAACAAATCCTGACAGGTGGTCCCACTTGTCTCTCCATTGAGGAGTCTGGGAATCAGATCTGTTTTATGCCAGGTCTTCCCCCATTATCTCAATTTTCTGGTTATCCTCGCGGATTTCAAGAAACCAGACCTGTTACAAACCAGTCCCTCTTTCCTCCCATGTTTCCTGCCGCGAATGGATTAGATCTTGCGGTAACGAGGACAAGCTCTGTTCCTAAGGGAACCAAGCCGGGTCTTCCCTTAATATCAAGCTTGAGTTTAACCCCCGGAACCTCAGCCCAGCATCATCACCAGGCTTTCAACGACTTCTCCAGAATAGCTAAGCTGAGAGAAATCTCTAGGCAATAGACAGCTCTTCCCCGCAAAGCCGTCGTAGTCCTTTTATCTAGACTCCTTGAGGTCAGAACTACCCCAAACCAGGTCTGACACAAAGATAGCCCTATCAACTCCTCCCTCCAAACAGTTGGGGTAGATCGGTAATATCCCCAAGCTCTCCCGAAATAAATGAGGTCATCCTGTCCTTTATGACTTCTCGTACTGGGGGAGTCCCGAGATATCCACTTTGTTCAAACAGCCCTAATTATTAGCATTAGTGATGTCGGTTCGTTTTCCTAAACGGTCCTTATTCCGCACGTCCTCTCTGACATATTGGTGGCGTATGATTTGTCCTAGGACGTTTAGCGCTCCAGCACAGCAGACAGGGTACTGTTCGCATTAAATGCGGGAATCCTATCAAATCCCGGCTCCTCGATTTTCGTTTTTCAAATCAATCCGCTTTCATTTTGTCCCTCCAAATACCTTTTCCCTTTCATTTTTAAATTCTACTTCTCAAAAACTCTCTAAAAGCTTCCTCCCCTTTTCCCTCTGCAATATTTCGGCGATTTCTGCAACTCCACTAATCTTCTTCCAATCTTTCCAAGCAATTATTACCAGGTACCCTTTCTTTCTTCACACTCTTTAATTATGTCAATTTCTTCTTCCCGAACCAACTCTGCCGGGGAGGGCTCACCGGGGGCAACTCCGGTGAACTCCACTTCTACCGTAAACCTTTCCTCAACCGATTCCTACGCGACGGCTCCGGGGAGAGGGTTGCCAGCGATCCTACCTCCTCCCCCTTCTGGCAACCTATCCTCAATAGTTAGTAACCAGACTCTTAAAGAAATCCGCGCAAAATTCCCTATCTCCGATATGTTCTCCTTTACTAATCCGGCGCCCGGCAAGGGAGCATCATCACCCCCCGCCGGTCACCTTACTTTCTACGTAGACCAGTTCTACGCGGGATTAAGCCTGCCCGTCCATCCGTTCGTTCAGGCTATTTCCAGGCTGTACCATATTCCAGTACAATAATTCCTGCCTAACGCTTTTCGCATTATGGCCGGATTTCATCTGGCAGCACAGTATGCCAAGATCACCCCCACAGCTCAGCTTTTCTTCTCTTTATTTCAAGCAAAGAGCTCTTCCGGTTTTTTCTACCTATCCGGACGACCAGATGTTCATTTCCTATCAGGTCTTCCTACATCTCATAAAGTCTGGAAGAAGAAGTTCTTCTTCGTTCAGTGCTCAGGGGATTGGGGCTTCCCCACCGAGCCCATCAGCTTTCTGCATCCTCAAATGCGCTTACCTCGAGGGGATAGGTCACCAGATCTGAAGGAAAAAATTGCCCTCTTAAACCAGAACCCCTTAGACTTGTCCAAGATGCTTACCGTCAAGCTCTTGAATTTCTTCAACTCCCAACAAGGGCACGACCCTCTGCCACCCAAGATCGGTATATTTCTCGTAATGTTCTAGTTTTATTGTCTTCTCGCTATAGTTCCTTTATCATACTTCTTACTGTTTCGCTTTTCCATTTCAGAGAAAATGATGCTAGCGAAGATGCAGGGCAAGGCTCACAAGGCTGCAGAAGGGAGCCAGAAGAGCCCTCTGGGGGAGCCTTCTAGAGCTGCTCCGGCCCTGGGAGAGGTCCTCCTTGCGGCGCCACTCCAGAGCCAACCTCAGGCGTCATCCAGGACTCCTGAGCCCATAAGGAAAAACCCGGAGCCGAGGAGGAGCCCGACGCATGAACCAGCAGCTCAGCCTTCAATGAACCCGGAGGAAGAGAAACCGCTGAAGCGAAAAAAATGGAGCTGGACTGACCTTACATCCTCTTCCAGGGATCCTCCTCAAACTGCTTTGCCCATCACTCCTGGGGCCACTCCTCAAATTATTCCCCCGACAATTTCTCAAGTACCTCCTTACCCAAATCAGACCTTTTTTAATAGATCTGTCCTGAACTGCCCTGGAGAAGTGGCGAGGCAGTTCATGATGGGGTTAGCTCCTACGTACGACCGCAAAATCGTGGATAAGATGTCAGACCCGGAGCTGGTTGAGTTCTACTGCAAGGCGGAGGCTCAGGTATAAATTTCTCCACCTTTTCTGTCCTTAGCTCTTCCCAGTTCTCCCACTTACCTCTTCCTTGCGTCAGGCCGTGGTAGGACGAGCATCTTTGTTGGCACGAGCTCGAGGCTCCYTRCTGCACGCTGATCTTAAGGGGGAGATCGAGATTTTGAAAAAGMGAGAATTARAGMTGAMGGCTAAAGTCCGAGAGGRCCARGAGGCCCAGGTCAAACTAAAAGGCTCAGAGATGGAGATAGACTTGCTGAAGGCTGAAATGGAGGAAATGCRRGCTGAGCTCCTCAAGGTCAAGGAGTCGGAGGAGAAGCAACGAGCTCTTACTCTTCTTCGTGAGCAAGAGCTGGAAGAGAAGGTGAAGCAGTCCAGAGCTGATGGAGTGGATCAAGGCCGCATTGAAGGGCGTGCCGAGGGGAGATTGGAGTTCCTCAATTCGGAGGAAGGGCTACGCCTAATACAACTGACCAGAGAGACCACTCGCCGAGCTTTTCTAGGCTCTGAGGAGTTGTATGATCTCCTCGTTCCCGAGGCGGAGGTCTACTTTGAATTAGGTCTTAATGCCCATGCTAAATGGTGGCTGAACACCCTTCTACTCCTTATGATCGGTCCGCAAGATTGAAGGTGTCAGCGAGCCCACCTCCTTCTCCCATGTT
Organism: Phtheirospermum japonicum; assembly: GCA_014905375.1. NCBI lineage: Eukaryota > Viridiplantae > Streptophyta > Magnoliopsida > Lamiales > Orobanchaceae > Phtheirospermum > Phtheirospermum japonicum. Next base: position 242,726 of record BMAC01000949.1, read on the forward strand.
CCGGAAGACGACCGCCTCCACTTGCTAGACCCGGCGGCCTTTGCTGACTACATTCGCCAGGTCTTCTGTTCTTCTTCATCAGCTTCTTCCCTCCCCCCCCCTGAACAGTCGTTAGCAATGGTTGCTGCAGGCTCTCCAACCTTTGCTAACTTGGGCGATTTACAAGAGTCTACCCAGTTCGAGAAAGACTTGGGGGAGACATCTCAGGCTCCAACGCAGTTATGAGGAGTTTGGAATTTAGCTTGCTTTAATGTAGAGCTCATGCCTCGAAGGAAAATTTTCTGCCTTGTTTCCTGTCTAGTTTTTGAACAGACCTGTTTGTTGTAGCCTGCGTGGCTGGTCTGTCACTTTTCTGATGCGTACCTTGTATTCAGACTTTTTATTCAATACCAATAAATGTTGTATTTTGTCTTGTTGCGACTCTTGATTTTTTAGGGTTTCCTGGTATTCCGGAAACCCTAGTACTTTTGATTCCTTTTACACGCGCTTTCACTTCTTTAAATACGTGCATATCTTCAGTATTTTCTTTGTAATTTTCTCTGCAATTTTCTGTCATGGCATCCTCTCCCCTTATTAACGAGCTCGATACAGTGAGGCGCAAGAACATCTCCCTCGTCGTTGAGAAGTTCAAGCTCTCCGACCAAATCACTTCCCTCAAGGAGAAGATCGGCTACCTCTACCGCCTTTTGGAGAGGAAACGTCAGAAAAAACGTTTTTACAAAAGAGAGTGGGCGGAGCTTCGGCAAGTTAACCGCCAACTCCAAGAGGAGAAGGCGGACCTGGCCGAATCGGTGAGCCACCTGACCGCCGCTGCTGGCGAAGTTCCAGCGCTTGCCGATCGCTCCGACAAATATTGTCGCCGCCTGCACGAAACTGAGCGTGAGCTCTGGCGAGTTCGTCGAGCTCTGGCTTCAGATCGGAGATCTTCTCACAGCTAAACGCCTTAGCTTTATTCTCACTATTTTCCTGCAATCTCATGTAATCAAGGTTGCCAACCTTATCTGAAAGGTGTGGGCAACCAGTGTTTTTGTATTGTTCAATAATATATGAATTTCACGAGCTCTTTCTCAATACTGCTCAAATAATCTGTTAATAAATTTTTCATCTGCTCCCAATCGTTCAATTTATGCATTCATTCATATTACCAGTTAAGCATTTACCTCTTAAGGTTTTATACCTTAGCCAGGTCCAGCATATTCGTACATTTCAGCTGACAAATAAGTTAGGCTCATATGCACAGCAGAAACCTTCGTGGGTCCGAAAATCAATGCGTGTATCTTCTAGTTATCCCGAGTTAATGCTGACTACCTAGTCAGGCGAATCGAGGCGTCCGCCTTTAACCCATGTTAACCTGAACTTATAATCAGGTTAGGTATAATTGAGGACACCCGTCCTTAGCCAATCCTGGCTTATGCTGACAATCAGGTCAGGCAAAATTGAGGACACCCGTCCTTAGCCAGTCCTGGCTTATACTGACAATTAGGTCAGGCAAAATTGAGGACATCCGTCCTTTAGCCAATCCTGGCTTTACTGACAATCAGGTCAGGCAAAATTGAGGACATCCGTCCTTAGCCAATCCTGGCTTATACTGACAATCAGGTCAGGCAAAGTTGAGGACATCCGTCCTTAGCCAATCCTGGCTTATACTGACAATCAGGTCAGGCAAAATTGAGGACATCCGTCCTTAGCCAATCCTGGCTTATACTGACAATCAGGTCAGGCAAAATTGAGGACATCCGTCCTTAGCCAATCCTGGCTTATACTGACAATCAGGTCAGGCAAAATTGAGGACATCCGTCCTTAGCCAATCCTGGCTTATTAAGCGTACTTCAAGTTTTAGATTCATAAGGAGAAACCTGCAATTTTATTCAATCAAATTAATAAACAAGATTTAAAAAATTACAATTATGTGTAAAATTTTCGTAAGTTAGCGATATTCCAGGCGCGGGGGATCTCTGTCCCATCAAGCTCCTCCAACATGTAAGTTCCTCCAGCCAAGACTTGGGTGACCCGGAGGGGTCCCTGCCACGTGGCTTCTAGCTTTCCCTTGGTCTGTCCCAAATCAGCTTTCTTATGAACCAGGTCTCCCACTTGGAAACGCCTCTCTCGCACTATTTTATTATAGGCAGCTCTAATTCGCCCGCGCACATGCTCCATTCGCACCGCCGCTTGGTCCCTCCTCTCCTCAACTAAATCCAGAGCATCTTGGATCAACGCCTCGTTCTGAGCTTGATCATAACTCTGTACCCGATGAGTTTCGAAACTGATCTCCACAGGTACCACAGCATCCATGCCATATACAAGACTGAAGGGGGTCTCGCCCGTGTTTCCTTGGGATTTGTGCGATACGCCCAAAGTACCGCACTCAGCTCTTCCACCCATTTTCCTCCAGACCTTTCCAATCTTGACTTAAGCCCCTGGACCAGAATGCGATTGGTTACCTCGACTTGACCATTCGCTTGCGGATGGTATACGGATGTAACATGGTGTTGTATTTTCATCTTGACATACCAAGCCTTAATTCTGGCCCCCGTAAATTGGGTGCCGTTATCCGATATTATCACCCTTGGTATGCCAAAATGACAAACGATATTTTTCCATATGAATCCCATTACTGCCTCTTCTGTTATTTTTGACAGAGCTTCCGCCTCAACCCACTTATTGAAATAATCCACAGCTATAATCAAGAATCTCTTTTGAGCTGGGGCCATTGGGAAGGGACCGACCAGATCGATTCCTCACTTCGCAAAAGGGCAAGGAGAACTCATTGTCATCAGCTCTTCCGCCGGTTGGTGAGTTAAGGGAGACATCTTTTGACACTTCTCACATCTTTTTACGAAAATTTTGGCCTCTTTTCTTAATGATGGCCAGAAATATCCAGCCCTCAATATTTTATTAGCCAAGGCCCGCGCTCCCATGTGATTTCCGCAGCACCCTTCGTGGACTTCTTTAAGGACCTGGATACTTTCTTCTGAGCCTAGACATCACAACAAAGGTCTTCCAAACCCCCTCCAAAACAGAGCCCCCTTGACCAGACAGAAGCGAGCAGATCTGAGTCTTACCTTTGCCATTTCTTTTTTCTCTTCTGGAAACTCTCCCGTTTCTAAATAGGCTATGATAGGGGAACGCCAATAATTTTTTTCACTTACTGAGCAGATCTGCTCGGCATCGAATTCCGCATCCGATCTTAGTAACGTAATTACCCTTTCCCTGCAATCTGTGGCGGAGCTGGCCACTTTCGCCAAGTAGTCGGCTCTTCCATTTTCTTCCCTAGGGATCTGTGCAACTGTCAGAGATTTCACGCCCCTTGCTAGCTCTCTAAACTTTGCCAAATATCTCTGCATACTATCTTCCCTAGTCTCGAATTATCCATTTATCTGCTTACAAGCTGGGAATCCACTTTGGCGCAGATTTGCTCTGCTCCTAGGTCATGTGCCATCTGCACTCCTCGCAAGAGGGCTTCATATTCTGCCGCGTTATTGGATAGAGATTGATTTAAACGTATCGCGTATTTCGTCGACACCCCTGTCGGATCTATTAAGACAATTCCTGCTCCACAACCTTGGTTACTGATAGAACCATCTGTGAATACCGTCCACTCATGTTCTTCATTAGAAGGGCTGGTCATCTCTTGCATAAAGTCGGCTAGCGCCTGAGCTTTTATTGCTGTCCTAGCCTCGAACGCAACATCAAATTTGCTAAGCTCAATTATCCACCTGACCAGCCTACCCGACGCCTCTGGCTTGTTCATGATGGCTTTTAATGGCAAATTCGTCCGCACGATTATACTGTGCGACAGGAAGTACGGGCGTAATTTTCGAGCTGTGCCCACTAGAGCCAGCATTGCTCGCTCTATTTCGACATACCTTATTTCAGCGTCATGCAAGACCTTGCTCCAGTAGTATACAGGCTTCTGTATCTTTCCTTCCTCTCGGAGCAAGACAGAGCTGATTGCCTGTTGTCCAACCGACAGGTACAAGATGAGGGGCTCTCCTCGGACAGGCTTCGTGAGCAAGGTCATGCTGGCCAAGTGTTCCTTCAACCTCCTAAAGGCATCCTCACACTCTTTGTTCCAGTCAAAACGAGCTTTCTTGCGCAGGGCTCGGAAGAAAGGAAGGCTTTTCTCTGCCGAGCGCGAGACGAATCGGCTCAAGGCATTGATGCGACCTGCTAAACATTGCATTTCTTTGACATTTCTGGGTGCCTGCATCTCCATGATTGCTCGTACTTTCTCTGGGTTGGCCTCGATCCCCTTTTCCGTTACCATATACCCCAAGAATTTACCAGCTCTGACCCCAAATGTGCATTTTTTAGGATTGAGCTTCATCTTGTATTCCCGCAGGGTATTAAAGGTCTCTCTCAAATCGTCCACATACGAGATTGCCTTCACACTCTTGACGAGCATATCATCCACGTAAACCTCCATGTTTCACCCGAGCTGGCCTTTAAACATCTTGTATACTAATCGCTGATATGTGGCGCCTGCATTCTTGAGGCCAAAGGGCATAACCACATAACAGTATGTTCCTTTGGGAGTTATGAAACTAACTCGCTTCCAAGCCTCTTTTGCCAACCTGATCTGGTGATAGCCCTGTGAAGCATCCATCATGTTCAAGAGTTCACACCCAGAGGTGGAATCGACCAGCTGGTCTATCCTTGGCAGGGGATAATGGTCCTTTGGACAGGCCCGGTTAAGGTCTCGAAAATCGATGCACATCCGCCAGTCCTCCTGAGTTTTGGGGACCAGCACGGCATTAGAGAGCCATTCCGAGAATTTTATCTCTTGGACGTGCTTAGCCTTTAATAATTTTTCTACCTCAGCCTCAATTATGGTCTCCTTCTCAGGTCCAAAGTTCCGTTTCTTCTGTTTCACCGGCTTCACGCCTGGGCTGATATTAAGGCAATGCTCCACCACCTCCGGGTCAATCCCCACCAAGTCTTGGGGGGACCAAGCGAACACATCCGCACTCTCTCTCAATAAGGTCACCAGGTCTGTCAAGACCTCCGGGCTAAGCGTTGTTCCCACACGTAGGATTCGACTTTCATCACCCGGAACAATCTCCACCAACATCAACCCTTTCTCTCTTCTTCCCAAATCTTGCCGCGGCTATTCTGTCCGGGCTTTCTTACTCAACCTCTCCTCGCTATTCCGTCTAATGCATTCAACGTATGTCTGTCGCGACGCGTATTGATCACCTCTCACCTCGCCAGTTCCATCCCCAGTGGGGAATTTCATCTTCATGTGAAAAACTGAGATTACAGCCTGGAACTGACTTAGGGAAGGTCTGCCAAGCATAACGTTGTAAGAGGATGGCGCATCTACTACTAAGAAACGCACCGTCCTAGTCACACGATAGGGCTCTTCTCCTAATGTAACGAGGAGCCTAACTGCTCCTAATGGTTTCAGGGCTCCCACTGCAAACCCTACCAAGGAGGTGGTCACCTCCTCCAATTCGACGTACAACTTTAGTTGTTTAAAGTAATCAAGGAACAATATGTTGGCAGAGCTTCCCGTATCCACAAAAATTCTTCGTACGTTATAATTAGCGATGGTTGCCGTTATCACCAAGGCGTCCATGTGGGGGGCTAAAATACCGTCACCATCCTCTAACCCAAAATAGATATTTGGCGCAGACGCCATCTGGCCCACCTCTTTTGACTTTCTAATCAAATCTTTAGCAGCTCGAACATAACTATGTTGCGTCCACTTAGAATGCTCCTCTAGTGATCATATGGATTTCCCCATGAATGACTTGGGCTTGATCAGCCCGTCTCCCATCAGAACGGCTTCTATCCTAGTCTTTCTTGCCCTGGTTAAACCTGTCATAGCCCTTGTTGCCAGACCTGGCCTCTTCTCTCCTCATACGRACGTACTCCTTCAGGTGCCCAGCTTGAACCATTCTTTCTAGTTCGTCTTTCAGATGCGTACACTCATCGGTATTGTGTCCATATTCATTGTGGAAACGATAGAATCGATTAGATCTTTCTTTCCTAGGCTTCTGTGAGTACGTCTTGGGCCATTTCAGCTCTGGATGCCTCTCTATTGCCTGCAGTATTTCGCCTTGCGGCGTCGCCAAAGGGGTATATCTGTCGAAAAGAGGTCTCCCTCCAGACAGATCTGGCCTGGGCTTCTTCACTGCTGCCCTCTCATCTCTATCATACCTTTCCTTCTTCTTCTCTCCTTCCTCTTTGATTTTCAAATCCTCTTCCAAATGGATATACTTTTCTGCTCTCTCCAAGAGCTCTCCAAATTTCAGAGCTGGTTTCACCACCAGGGATTGAAAAAACTCCCCTCTCCTCAGGCCCTGTGCCAGAGCGTTTACCAACAGCTCTTCTGACGCAGAAGGTACTTCTAGCTTAGCCGTTGTGAACCTATTGATATAGGCACGCAGGCTTTCGTTCTCTTTCTGCTTCAGGCTAAAAAGTTCAAGCGGTATTTTCTGGTACTTCCTGCAACTTGTGAACTGGTGCAGGAAGGCCGAACGGAATTCGTCAAAGTTGCTAATGGAACGAGGCGGTAACTGGCTAAACCAGAGCTGCGCTGACTTAGTAAAAGTCATTGGAAAGACCCGGCAAATAACAGCGTCCGAAAATTTATGTAGAGCTGCCGCGATCTCGAAGCGACTGAGGTGATCCCATGGATCCGTGGTTCCATTATATTCAAAGCCCAAGGAGCGATATGAAGCTGGCACATCGTCACGCATGACCTCCTCGGTGAAAGGAGTGCCCCGCCGCGCTGTCACGACACCAACATTCGTCAATTTCCTCTTGAATTCTCGCACCTCTTTTTGCAAACTCTGCATCTGTTCAGCCAGACCTGGATTAGTCTGGCTTGAAGTTTCGCTGTCGGAGGTGGAGAAGTGCTCTTCCCTGTCTTGTAGAGGAGCTCAATCCGCATGCTGTCCTCGTAATGGCTCCGTTCCCACCACCGGGACAGTTCGTGCTGGTGGCGTGTTGGATGGCGGCGTCGCCATCTCTGCGAACTTCTTTTCCACCGCCGTCTCCACGACTTTGCCGATTAGCTCCGAGAGCTGCAAAAGGAAGGATTCGTTAAATGAACCACCCGTAGCTGGCACAGATCTACTGAGTGGGGGCGGCGTAGCGCCTGGCACGGCCGCTGCCGACGGTGCTGACTCTCCTGGCCCCATCGCCAACGTATCTGTCGACCTGGGCACCCCCCACGGCGCAGCGGAACTAAGGGTTCCGCCAAGCTCTTCCACCAAGTTCCGTCGTAAACCGTTTGAAGCCATGAAATAAAAAGAAAATCTCACGTCTTAACTTGATCGCCTTCCCACAGACGGCGCCAATTGTTCCAACCCGAAAAAATGACCGACGTGAAAATGCCTGGAACCTTAAACAACCCCCTGATCTGCACCACAAACACAAGTTAGAAAGGACCACCGGTGATTTTCCGGTGGAAACCTCTCCGATGCTTAAGTCAGTAAGTGTTTGAGGTGTTTTTCAGAAAGAAGCAAGAAGGCTCAAGAGAATGACTTACCCCTCTCAGCCTTGGGGCTGAGATATTTATAGCTTTCCCTAATGGGGACCCCAGCCGGGATCCCGGGAGCACATGCCGCGAATCTCGGGCCGTTGTGCAACAAATCCTGATAGGTGGTCCCACTTGTCTCTCCATTGAGGAGTCTGGGAATCAGATCTGTTTTATGCCAGGTCTTCCCCCATTATCTCAATTTTCTGGTTATCCTCGCGGATTTCACGAAACCAGACCTGTTACAAACCAGTCCCTCTTTCCTCCCATGTTTCCTGCCGCGAATGGATTAGATCTTTCGGTAACGAGGACAAGCTCTGTTCCTAAGGGAACTGTAACGCCCCGATTTAGGTTTACATTTTAAATAATTCAAGAAATCTTGGCGTCACAAATAAATGTCGAATTTCATAACAATAACATAATAAAATTCATAATTTCGAAATGATCAAGTTTACGCAGCGGAATATTTAAAACAATAACAATCAAATTGCTATCAGTGGAAAACGATAGCTAGAGTACGATTTAAATCTAATTCCACATTCTTTTGAAAACATACTAAACAAAACGGATAACACGTATACTTTCTGTCGATCCTGCGCAGTTTTAATTCGATCTCGGATCATGGCGATGTGTTTAACCGTCTCTTGTAC
>BMAC01000949.1:260159-281894 GCA_014905375.1 Phtheirospermum japonicum
ACCGACATACCTCATGTAAAATTATACAAACTCAGGAAATAGCACAATTAACCATAGAATTCGTAATTTTTACTTTGGAAGACAGTTGACTGCAGCTAAAACGCGGCGGGTTTCCCCTATAACCCTTTTCCCCGGTCATAGGCTTCCCCGATGACCCTTTTCCCCGGTCATAGGCACTTAAGGCCCCTGGTTTTAATCATTGGATATAGCACGCTGGGATAAACCCAATGACCCTTTTCTCCGGTCACGGACAACTTTTGCATTCCACGGCTATATTAATTTATAAACATAGAATTTCATGATAAACATTGCACATAGATTTGAGCACATAGAATTTAACATAAGATAAGTCGGTGGTCCCTACCTCGAATGAAGTCGTGAAATAAATCGATTGAATGCACGTGGTTGATTCCTATATCCCGATTTCCTCGTCACCTAATCATTTGAAAAATATACTTAATTAGTATATATATAATTAAATAATTTTTAAATATTAATATATAATATATTTATTTATTTATTTAAAATACATAATATAATATTAAAATAAATAATAATGGACTCAGAAATCCTAATATCCGCCCGTTCCTCTCTTTCTCCTCCTTTCTTTCATTTCTTTCTCTTCGGCTTTCTCCTTCTTCTACAACTCAGAATTCGCCAACTCGCAGCAACGACGGCGATACTCGGTGCAGCGCCGGCGAATTGACGGTGGCGGCGACGACAACGTCTGCAAGGCGGCGGTACTCCTCGGCTGATTGGACGCAGGCGACGCCAATTCTCTTCTCCTCCCCCTTCGACCGTACGGCGGCTGGTGGAGAGCTGGCAGGGCAACGGCCTAGCGGCGACGGCAACGACTACGTGGGGTTGCTGGGCTGAGTTGGTAAGCCGTGACGGCGGCGAAGAAGGGGTTTCAGATTTGGGTCGGGTTCCGTAAAGGGTTTGCCGGCTGTTGTGGTGGTGATGGCAAGGCGGCGGTGGACTTCCGGCGGGTGAGGCGTTCGGCAGGTGAGCTTTGGGTTTGGGCCTGGAAGCTGGCCGTGGCTGGTTGCAATCTTGGACGGCCGGGAAGGATTCTTGGTGGTTCGAAAAAAAAGCGTCGGCCTTTGGGTTTTGGCAGCACGACGACGAGTTGTTCCGGGCTTGGTTGGTTAGCTCGACAGTCATCGTGGGCTGCCGGAAATGGGTGTGACAGTGGTTGTGGTTAGAATGTGGCTGCGAGTCTGTGGTTCGGGCTTTTGTGTCGGCTAAAACGGTGGGCTTGTTCGTGGTTTTTCGGCAGGGGCCTGTGGTGGAAGCTGGCCGGAAAATTTTGTGGCTGACTGGGTTGTGTTCGGGTGGTGCTGGGGGTTTTCCGGCGATTTTTGGGTGGTGATGGTGATGAGGATTTTGGCAGGGAAACGGCCGTTTGAAGCTTTTAGAAACACAAAAGAAAAATAAAAATAAACATTTCATTACCTATGTGTTGTGGCTCATTGTATGTTGTTGCTTGTTGTGTACAGAAAAATTGAATGAATGTTGGTTGGCTTGAAGTTGTTTTTTGTGAAGGACTGAGTGGTGTTTGTGGCTGTGGACGTGTAGAGAATGAGAAATGGGGTGGATAAGGTTGGCAATTGCTTTTTAAAACCAAGATCAAACATTTTTTGAAAGGGTAGGGTTTTGGTTCTTGGTGGGCTTGGGCCTAATTTATGACATTGGGTCTTGTTGGGCTTAGTTGAAGTCCAAAAAAAAAATCGAAAATAATTAAAAGACGACCCAAAGTATAATCGAATAATTCATAGTCGACTCAACAGTAATTTGAATAAATTTTTAATAATTATAATAGTTTATTAAAAGTTGAGAATTATAATTTAAGTAAATAAATTACTAAATAATTTTAATTGTTTCTTTAAAGTTTTTAATAAAAATTTTAATTGAAAACGAACTATATGTTCGTTTTAAATAGAATTCTTAGATTCTTTAAAATTAAAATAGAAAATTCGTTTATGGCGACGAGCTTGGGACTAGAATCATATTTCTAATGCAAAATGATAAATAAAAATATGAAAATATGAAGTTGGTGCACGGGTGTTACAACCTACCCTCCTTAGAAAAATTTTGTCCTCAAAATTCTGCACTTACCCGGAATGCCGAAATTTGGGTACTTCGACTTGAACTCCTCCTCTTGTTCCCAAGTGGCCTCGTTCATCCCATGACGTCTCCATTGCACCTTGATCAAAGTTATTTCCTTGTTCCTCAATCGATGTATCTTGCGATCTAAAATCGCTTCCGCAATTTCTTCATAAGTTAAATCCTTATTAACCTCCAACTCTTCGTAGCTCACGATGTGGCGCGGATCGTAGACATACTTTCTTAACATCGACACATGGAAGACGTTATGAATGCTCGATAAACTTGGTGGTAGCGCAAGTTCGTAGGCCAACTCTCCGATTCTCTTGAGAATTTCAAACGGCCCTATGAATCTTGGTTTCAACTTCCCTTTCTGACTAAATCTCACTACACCTCGGATTGGTGCTCACTTCAAAAACACTTTATCGCCCACTTCAAAATTTAGATCCTTTCTTCGACGGTCCGCATAAGACTTTTGTCGATCCTGCGCAATTTTAATTCGATCTCGGATCGTGGCAATGTRTTTAACCGTCTCTTGTACTAGTTCGGGGCCCAAAATCTTTCTCTCACCTACTTCGTCCCAATAAAGAGGAGATCTACACTTTCTCCCGTACAGAGCCTCGTAGGGAGCCATACTAGTAGTATATCAAAGAACACATATACAAAACCGAATATGAATACAAGAATCATAACATCTTTCACAAAAATTCAATCGTATATGAACAAGAAATAATTATTAATTCATGAAAAATGGTCACAATTAGTGGTTTTTAAATGAGTTTAATGAATTAGGATTCTTATTGTCCTCCAATGTGCTGGCATCATATATAAAGGCAATTATGTCTTTTGCACGTGTTATCCTACATCCTCTAATGTTAAAATCATTGTTCTGAAAATCGGACCGGTCATCGAATCGGTAAAACTACAGGTTCAGTGGTTCACAGGTCCAACCGTGGTCGAACTGGTTATATATATATATATATATAAATGTGTGTGTGTGTGTGTATGTATGTATATATATATATATGTATATATGTATGTATGTATGTATACCACTATTAAATATGTTATAAATAAATAGAATAAATTAATTTAATAAAATATATGATTATAAAATATTTTAAAATTCAATTCAAAGAGTGCATATGAATAAATATGAATTCATCAACCACAATACAACATAGAAAAATGTAGTTGAATTAAATATAATGAAGAGAAATCAAATAAAATAGTTCAATTATTATATTATCACTCCAAGTCCAACAACTTAAAAATGAAATAAAATTAACTATCATAATTTGTATTTATTTGTATTCCAAATAACAAAAATAAGACCCCGTCAAATTTTATTTAATATAAAAATTAGAAAGCCAAAAAAAAAAATCCAAAAAAGTAAAAAAAAATAAACCGGTTGAACCTGTCACAGGTTCACCGGTCCAACCGGTTCATGACCGGTTTGACCGGTTTTTGAGTCTACCGGTTTTTACATGAAAATCGGACCGGTGTGGTAACCGGTTCCTGGTTGAACCGGTCGAACCGGCCGGTCCGGTCCAGTTTTCCGAACCATGGTTAAAACTAATGGATTTTAATAGAATTTAAAATTTCATATAATTCTGTGTGTTCTCTATTAGAAATTTTGTAGATTCTATAAAATTCTACGGTCCTCAATATGGAATTTAACTGATTCCATATAATTCTGGGGTCCTCAAACACTTATGGAATTTGATAAAGTTCCATCATGAATGGAATTTAAAAGATTTTGATAGATTTTTACGTGAATGGAATTTAAAGGGTTTTGATAGATTTTTACGTGAAAATTATGAAGGGAGAATTTTTTAACAAATCCATCCATGACCCCTCGGATAATTCCTCAATAATAATAATAATAATAATAATAATAATAATAATAAAAGAAACATCACATCATATTTCTTATAACCTCGTATATTTCAACTCGTGGAAAAACTTTTTCCCTAACCTCATCTTTTTCCAACCAGCGACAATTCTTCTTGCACATGTATGAATTGATGAGATAAATATTCCTTTTATAATTATAGAGAATATATGTTAGATTTGGTACTTATGTAGAAATCTATTTGCTTGTTTATATATAATTTTTTTTTATCACATGACTTGTTATATGTTTTGTGCAGTAGGGCAGGTGGCCAACAATTATGATCATGTTCACGTTCAACTAATTTATACTGCTTAATACAAAAATTGGTGAATCTCTAATATATAATCTTTAATTAAGGTTCGTATTTTAACAAATTATGATCATGTTCATGTTCACCTAATTTATACTACTTAATACAAAATTGGTGAATCTCTAATATTATATAATCTTTAATTAAGGTTTGTATTTGAACAAATTAATGATTATAGACAGTAATGCAGATTAGAAATTATTAAGTTAAATAACTAAAACGCAGTGAATTTTTAGAAGTGTGTGTAGTCGTCTTTTTATGAGTTGAGTTTTTCTGCAAATCCTTAATGAAAAATTAGTTATAAACCAAGTATTGTTGGATATATATTTTTTGGATTGGAGATGGTTTATAGTTGTATTATCATATTTTATGTTATTTTCCAGGTTTTGGTAAATTTTTTAATTATCACATTTTATGTTATTTTTCAAGTTTTTCAACCCTTTATTATTTTTGGTGATCAATGAGATATATGACTATATTTGAATGCATGTGTGTGAGTATGAATTATGTGGTTTTTGGTTGATTTTTAACGTTGTGTATTTTGTGATTATTATTTAGAATTAATGGTATGATTATGTTTCTTGAAAAAATTAATTATATGGAATATGGTAAATTCGATACAATTCTATTGATGTAGAATTTTATGGATTCAATAGAATATGATGAATTCTATGTAGGGATGGAAATGGGCGGGTCGGGGCGGGTACTACGAGATCCGGACCTGCCCCGTCAACCTCACGGGCCGGGGCGACCTGCCTATATAATTTTTTTTATTTTTAATTATAAAATATCAATTATTATTAATACAAAAAATTAAAATATTACTATAAAAATTAAACATAAGACTACAAATTTAATAAAAACAACAATAAACCAAAGAAATAAATTTATTATACATTTATTAGCTTATTTATAAGTTTATTTATTATTTATTTTATTTTATTAATGTATATTATTTATAAAAAAAATATTATTATCAATGTATAAATGTTAATATAAATAATCATATAATTATATATATATAAAATATATAAGAAATATTATTAAAAATGAAAATATTGTGCAGGGCGGGCCGGGTTGGGTCGGGTACCCGCGGGCGGAAGTTGTACCTGGATCCGCCCGCCACAGGGCACGGGTCGGGGTGCCCCAAATAGCTCGGGCCGGGCCTAAATTGCCATCCCTAATTCTCTGAAATTCTATTAAATCCAAAATAATCCAAAAATATCCATAAATATATAAAATTCTATTAAAATCCATATTGGGACACCTAAGTCATAGTTGTTAGAATAATATCATTTCCAAACAAATAAATGACCGATACTAAAATATAATTTACGGTGTAATCCTAACGGGCCTTGCTATTTTCCTATCCCATCAATATAGCCAAATGAGCCTAGAATAATACCCAATCCGCATAAGGCCTAGCCCACTTCACAAAAAAAAAAAACAAAGGGGACGATTTTGAGTTATCGCTGTACAATCCACGCCTTTATCTTCTCAGACCCCTAGCAACCAGTCTCCACCTTAAGATCCCAAAGTCATTTTACACTTCACAAACTGCAACAAAATCAACAAGAGTCATTGTGATATTGTATAGTTACGACATTGTAACAATGGCGTGCTCGGCTGCTGCTACTACAATGGCTGCTGCCCTTATCTCATCTAATCCCAGTCCCAAAGCTTATTACATTTCTCCCAAAAGCTCCATCTCTTCAAAGTCCGTTTCACTTACTTCCTCATTCTCTTCAAAGTCCGTTTCACTTACTTCCTCATTCTCCGGCAGACCCTTTGTGTCCCGTGTTCTCCGTTCCCTCTCTTCCACCTCTTCCTCTTCTAAACAACGCAGTTTTACTGTCCGTGCCGTAAGTTTTTGCTCTCTAAATTTCCATTGTTATATGCATAAGGGTTGAATTTCTGCTGAACTAAAATTGAACTTCTAATTTATTTATCTTATCGGGTTCAATTGTATTTGAGATTCTGCGTTGACTCACCAAATGGGTTTAGACTAATGAGGATTGCTCATTATCTTTGGTTTCCTCCGGTGTTTGTTTGTTTTTTTTTTTCCTTTTTTGCTTTTCTTGTTTGAGATGAATCTTCTGTGTACATGCTATACACCGTTTTAATGAGGTTAGAAATTCTATAAAATATAAATGTAGTCGTAAGCTCAATTATATAGTTATTTCTACGCTAAGGCTTAATATTTCGAAGTTTGAAAAATGTGGTCTCATTAGGGCTTTGTCCAAAGGATATCATGTTATTATAGTATTTTGCCCAGATTTACTGATATTCAGAGTGCTGTGTTGTTAGATTAATGATAAAAGGAGTCTTGTCATTGGTCTCTTTCTCTCTCTGAAATGATTGAGAGTACTGGTTGCTTATTCAGATTGATTGAATCATGCTACTTGATAGTCATCATATACCGATAGATTGTTTTGTGACATATGTTCTTGTTGTGATATATTTGTCTCCTTTGACAGAGTGAACTTCCACTGGTTGGGAATACAGCTCCCGATTTTGAAGCAGAGGCTGTTTTTGATCAGGAGTTTATCAAGGTAAACTGCTCGAGAATGATGTTTAAGGAGTCAACCTGTTACGTACTCAACTTTTGAATGTGATATGAGTTAAAGTTAAAATCTTTTATTAGTATTAATGTGTGTGTGTGTGTTGCTTATTGAAAGGTTGGAATTAACTTAGATTGCATTTGTGACGGGATTTATTTTTGAGAAATTGTTTCAAATAAAAAAATGTAATATTTGGTAGATTTGAAATACACCATAATGATTGAGAACATAGCTCAAGATGGGTGAGAAAATGTTTGCAACTTTAAATCATCCAAGACCAGTTTCCGTGGATATGTGAGTGTCATCTCTCAAACCCTTTAATCAAATCAAATGTAACATTGTTTTTTAGGAGATTTATGCCTAAGTTTGAAGTTTTAACTATTATTTTTCAGTTGGATCTCAATTCTGTTGTAAATATTTACTTAACGTGTTAACTTCGTTAATAACTGGTTTAAGTGAAGAGAAATCTCAATGTTGTTTCTGATTCTACTGTTATTCATAGGTTATTGAAGTTTGAAACATGCTCTGTATAATGATATATAAGTGGTTTTATATCTAGTGATAGTCTTCTAGCTGATTAGAGTTGCTCTCTCTGCAGGTTAAACTCTCTGAGTACATAGGAAAGAAATACGTCATTCTCTTTTTCTACCCGTTGGACTTCACCTTTGTTTGTCCCACCGGTGAGTCTAAAACTGACCTAGTTGTCATATCCATCACCTCATCATTGAAATTGTAATTTATGGCATTGCAATTTACAAATCATTCCATTTTTCTGTTGCAGAGATCACTGCTTTTAGTGACCGTTATCAAGAATTCGAGAAGTTGAACACAGAAATATTGGGTGTATCTGTAGATAGTGTGGTAAGTCTTATTTTTGACAACTTGGTAATTTTCATATTCACAACTTTTATACAATGCTCTCTAATCCAAACTTTATACTGGCATGGGGTTATGGGAATATTACTTATGTGTTTGTCGACTAAAATTGTGTTCTTATGCTCTCGGGACATTTTGATCATTTTAATGTTGCATTGTTTAAATGAGTCTCACTGTCTTATGCTATGATTGTTGAGTCTTTTTAGTGAATTCCAATTTTGTTTTACCGTGTACTAATTGCTTAATTTTACGTGTAGTTCTCGCACCTTGCATGGGTCCAAACAGACAGAAAATCTGGTGGTTTGGGTGATTTGACATATCCTTTAGTTTCTGATGTTACCAAATCAATATCAAAATCGTATGGTGTTCTCATTCCAGATCAGGTATGTATCACAATGTTTGAACTTATTTTCTTTCACAAATCAGTAGAATCATAATAATATTCATTGGCTCTTGATTGGAACATCTAATATTTGCTTGCCATTTGTGCTGTAAAAGATGCATGTTATCTGATATGTAATCTTAGAGATAGAGGGTGCGATCGGATATCATTTCATTTTTGGAAATTTTGTAAATGAGAGATAATAGTGATGATTTTTTTTGTTTTGTTTTTTTGGAAAGAAGAATATTTTTTTGAGAATGTGAAATGGATATTAGATGGAAATGTCATGATTAAAATTGATTTAATTTAAAAATAGTAAAATAATGATTAGATTTGACTGATAGTTAGATTTATGCGAGTGGGAGAATAGTTAAAGTTATGGGAAAATGTGTATTAATGAATAGTGTTAGTGATGGGATGATTTTTATTTTAAAAAAGAGTTGAAGTGATTGATGGGAGGAAAAAAGTGAAAGTAGTTGAATAGTGTATCTCAAAAAATCTCAATTAGGGGGTAAATCCTAAAATGACATGGTATCCCAATGCCTCCAGAAAATACCAACTTTCTGATTTGTAATCTATGAGACAGAAAAGGCCAATTTTTGTGTTTTTTTAATAATAATAATATTCACTATTATTAATTTAATTTGATGCTCCATTCCGCAGAGTGCAACTGAAATTAGTTGGGTGAATTTTATGCAAATTATACATGCCTAGTTCAGTTCTTGTTTGGACATTACAATGTAAAAAACAAAAATGCACGTCCTGTCAATGCTCGATTTGTTTGGCGACTGTTGGAATATTGTGATTCGTGAGCTGATGATAATTTTGATCATACCCAGATTTATGCTAATTGCACACATACGAAATTTGACTAAGCCTTATACTATATGACCCGAAAGGTGCAGCAATGGATGGTTAACCTTTCCTGAGGTCTTCTAAAGATAAAATAAAATCAACGATCCTCAATTTTTCTCATTACGTATCATGTCTGCTACAGGGAATTGCGTTGAGAGGACTATTTATCATCGACAAAGAGGGCGTCATTCAACACTCTACCATCAACAATCTTGGAATTGGCCGTAGTGTTGATGAAACACTGAGAACACTCCAGGTACTGTTGACATTCTATTTAGAGAAACAACTTGAGTACGTTGATTATGAGGTGTGCATTCGTGTTTAACATGAGGTGATTTTTTGCAGGCTTTGCAGTACGTGCAAGATAATCCAGACGAAGTGTGCCCGGCTGGATGGAAGCCCGGTGAGAAATCCATGAAACCTGACCCCAAGCTCAGCAAGGAATACTTTGCCGCGATTTAAGCTCGGGCCGGTCTCGGAAATTCAGTTGGTGTTATTTGATTGTTAGAGAGGCTGTAGAAATTTCTGTTATCATGTAACAGTTATTGTTGAAGACTATTATTGAGTTTTGACTGTTGCTTGAGAATGACATTAATGTTAAATTCAATGGTTGCTTCCAATTCTTTCTTTTTGCCCTGTCTTGTTAGCTACTGGATTATACTTGCATTAGCGTTAGGTTGTGAACTACAGATGCTACACGCTGCATGAGCATGGGCCTACAGCAGAAATGTAGGATAGGTTTTGGAAAATCTACGGAGCCTTCAAAACACTATGCCCTTCACCCTTGTATTTGCAGCACCATAAATTAAAATTTTTAATATAAAAAGTCTAAAATTAATCTAATGGTCCCTATTAAGTGAAGAATTAAAAAATTTAATATAAAAAATCTAAAATTGATCTAATAATTCCTATTAAGTGAAGAATGATAGAAAGTTCTCTAGGTTTTGATGGGTTTCTTTTGAATATGTTTGTTTTGCCTTACGAATGCTCTATAAAAGGTCCAAGTTTTAGATGGAAGATCAAGCCCAATAAACTCAATTATTTTTGGGGTGTATATTGTAGGAAAACTTTCAGTCGAATATAAATAGGTTCTAGTACATATTCATTAATATAACTATAAATCATAAATCGAAAATGAAGCGTATAAGATATATAAATCGAATTGTGTGTTCGGCACACGTCCCATTATTCTGGACTTCTATTTTCCAGGATAAAATGGGTAAATCAATTACCTATCGCCTATGGTGATTGAACATCACACGCGAATATTAACACAAAAATGCAAGAGGTTAATGAACTTTTGATCAAAATTATACAAAGTTTATTCTACATATGCAAGATAAGGAAGAGAGTTGGGTTCTTGATTGTTGATATCTTACATCTCTTTATATAGGCTAATGAGAAGACCTTTCCATCTTGCAATTTAAGACTACATAATGACAATGGAAATTACACAATTAAAAATACAGTTGAATTAAGTTTAAAAAGAAAACCATTAGTCTCGCCATTAATGTAGGAGTTTCAATATTGAATTTTCTATTTGCAATTTTCTTTAATTATTAAATTTAACTAATTCCAACACTCAACTTAGTCTTGATTCTGTCATTAACTCAAACACCATTTTGGATATAAAGGTTCAAGAAAATTACATAAATTTCTTCACAAATTTTCAATAATCCCCGATATGAAGAAAACTCCGAAGATATGGGAGTTTTGACAATAAAATCCAACCGCTGAACCCTACATATGATGGGTAGGTGTTACCCTTTAAACATTCCCATCCGAAAGTATATTTACTTTACTAGCTGATTAGTTGATGCAATGTTTTTGAACCGTTCTTCTGTTTATGTAAGTGATGATATACCCCATAGAGAATTCTCTTTAATATATTTTAGTTCTCATATTATGTTCATTGATGACCCTGAACATATGTCCGATTATGTGAGGTTCTAAGAATTGAGTCTCACACAATTCTCTTCGAAATGGGCTCACTTCTCTCTCAAATAGTATTATTAACTGCACTACTTTGCTCGACTTATCAACACAAAGAATTATTAAAAGCCAAATACTTATTATTTCTCCACACATTTCACTGTTTTAAAGAATGAGCAAGGAATAAATTCCCTCCCATAGTGATCGTACGAGGATTTTTACAATTAGATTGTCATTTGAACCTAGATATTGGGATCTTTAGTCAATTAGGTTGGGTCTCAATTGTATGTCAATTCATTTTTCCCGAGCTTAAGTC
The DNA here is from genome assembly GCA_014905375.1 of Phtheirospermum japonicum. Classification (NCBI taxonomy): domain Eukaryota; kingdom Viridiplantae; phylum Streptophyta; class Magnoliopsida; order Lamiales; family Orobanchaceae; genus Phtheirospermum; species Phtheirospermum japonicum. Next base: position 271,395 of record BMAC01000949.1, read on the forward strand.
ACATTTCTCTTTATAATTTCACAATTTACTCTTAAATGGATAATGGACTCGTTAAGTTATATATTCTTTGACTTCACGTAGTCAAAAAAATAACATTAGTATAGAGTAGTTGTCTAAATCTAATAAAGGGCTTCCTAATGCTCCTAATCTCTAATTATAAGTATAACCTTGCATTATTCATTTTTTTTTTCCGGTGTAAGTATTGCAATTTTAGCAAGACACCCCCATATTTCCACCATATATTTAAACAACACTCATAAGTGAATTAAATAAAGTGGTCCACTATTTTTCAATAGTCTCAACACAAGTCTCACACTTGTCTTTATGCAATATTAATATACAATTGAATTTAGTTAATCTCCATAGAGTATTATAAATAACAAGTCAAATAATTTAATAAAAGAATTACTTAATTTATTAACTATTAGTTCAACAACCATTACAAAAGTTTAACGGTCACACATATGACATGACTTCAACCATTAATTGAAAAACTCTTGCATCTTAACATTCCATTACAACATCACATCTGATCGACGAATCCTCGACATTCTAGTTTGAGAATCCGTCTCCACAAGAGTACGGAGCCGGTTGTAGGGTGGCGAGTTCTTCCCGAGTCATGTCTCTCGAGGATGGATGTTATCGGCTTGTCGGTTTCTTAATTGCTCTTATCGTCGGTTGCGACTAAACTAATCTAAACTAGGAAAGCTATAGTCATTGATTTGGTTTCGATTTTTATAACTAAACTTTGAATTGAAATAGAAGTTTTGAAAACATTAAAATACGAAAAGGAAATTAAAGCTTATTTAAAAACGATTAATCTAAACTAGTTAACTAAGAAAGCTTATAATTTAAATTAAGGAAAATGGAGGGAAAATTAAAGTCATGCTTATTTGAAAAAGTCAACATCAATCTAACAAAAATCAAAGCTTTAAAAGGAAGATTTTATATAAATTTTAAAAACTTAGAAATTGATCTAAACAACTTAACAACTTAAAAGCATAAGTTCAAAAGGTAGAAAGCTATCAAATGAAAATGGAAGTTTTGAAAATTAAATTAGCAACTAAACTATGATCCAAGCATCAACACAAGATTAAAAGGAATAACATGAAATTAAAACTATATTATAGAAAGATATTACCAAGAGTATGATCCACAAAAGCTTGAAATGGAAAGCTTGAAAGCTTCTTCACAAAAGAAATCTAAACCAAAGCTTGAACAACTAGCTAATTAAGATCTAACACCGAACTAAGGTAAAGCTAATGAACTAACTAATTACTAGATTTTTATTGATCAAAAGAAAAGGAAAATTTTTTGTCTGGTTGAAGGAGCTTCCTTGGAGAAGAAAGGACCCTCAGCTGCAAGTTGTCTGAATGAAATGACGTCCCCAGCTTTAATCCTTCAAAAAGGGGCAAAAACGTCTAAAAGTGGCGAAAAACTGCTTTTCAGTCGATCGACTGTAAAGGAGTCAATCGACTGGCAGTCGATCGGTCATGTCGGCAGTCGATCGACTGCGCTGTCAAAAATGGCCAAAAGCCCTGGAATCCAGTCGATTTTGGAGTTCCAGTCGATCGACTAGAATGGCAGTCGATCGACTGAACTCCAGTCGGTCGACTGGATTGCTGCACCCGGCTCGATTCCTCGTTCTTTTCAGGTCTGCCGGTTTATCGAACCTCGTCCGTGGCGCTTCCTTGCTTGTCCGTCCATTCCCGAGTCGAGTAAAAATGATCCCAAACGAGCGCGGGCCCCGCTTGGACGTCCTACGGCCAAGAGAAAAATGAAATAGTGAAAAACTACGAAAACTAATAATAAAACGTACAAAAATACGAAAACCTAGAAATAATGAAAAACGGCCAACTCGACTCCTAAAACACCTAAAAGCAAGAAAAACACACGCAACGTGATACAAAAACGGTAAGAAAAATATGTACAAAAACGTACAAATCAACCACCCCACACTTAGAACGGTTGTTTGTCCTCAAGTAAAACTAACGTAAAATTACAAAACTACCCCCGACCAATCCTAACTAATGCACAAAATAATTCGAGACGTCGTACGCTACGTTGCTTGTTAGCTTTGTTAAAAGGACGACAATGTGCTTTGTTAAGGAAATTTAGATCGACTTCCGAACCCTAAAAGAACTTAAGCAATTCACCAAGTCGGTCCCCCCGTCCTTGCCCCGGCTAAGGTCTATCCACGCTCGAACCGTTAATCGGCTCCCTACTAGCCAAGATCATTTACACCTCTCTTTACAAATATATACTAAAAATCGGAAAAAAGAAAAACGTGCTTCTCAACAACTTCAAGGATTTATAACGTATCCTCGTTTATTCGTCTCTTTTTTTTTTCTTTTTCTCTTTTATTTTATTTTTATTTTCTCTTTTTCTTCTCTTTTTTTTAGTACCATAGACGTAAGGTACTTATATAGCGAATCAAAATGAAAATACGAAGCTTTCAACGACTCCGATCATTCGTTGCTACTAGAAACTTACAAAATTCTCGATCGAGCACGTGGAGCAATTAACGACTCCAAATTACAAAACAAAAACCTATAGAGAGTGTTTGATGACGAGGGCTAGTCGAGGCACTAGTTCTAAACGAGCACAAGGATAGCAYGAAGCTAAAACCGAATGGAGATCCCAACAAGTTAAACCACCTAAGTCCACTATATTCGATCAAAAAACTAAATACCCTAACAAATCATCAAACCCGCGTCACTTCGCTAAGGGTCCAAGCAATAATAGCACACACGTTACTCAAATTAACACAAGCAAGCATACGGCAAAATTAAAAACTTAGGACAAACTCTAACCACCCCACACTTAAAACCTAGCAATGTCCTCATTGCGCATTTAAGTTAAGAAAAGCAGTAAAAAGGTGTAGGGAAAAGAAAACGCCCCTATGTCCGAGCTTGTGTCGTCGTGGTTGTGCAAAAGTCGTCGTCGGGAGCCGAGGCAAGCAACAAGCTATCTACAAGGTAAGGTAAGTTTGGAAAATTTGCACAAAAATAAACTATTTACAAAAACGAAAATCTTTTTGAGTTTTTGAATTTTCTAATTTGTTTGGATTTATTATTATTATTATTATTATTATTATTATTATTATTATTATTATTATTTTTAATTTGTTTTGCATTTTGAGAATAAAAGCGAAGATTAGGGTTCGTTGGGCAGTCGGTCAACTGCCCTATTCGGTCGATCGACCGCAGTCGATCGACTGTCGACTGTCGATCGACTGTCGACTGTCGATCGACTGCTTATGCCAAAAGTTCAGAATTGCCTGGAATCCAGTCGATGTTGAACCACCAGTCAATTGGGCAGTCGATCGACTAGGTATTCAGTCGATCGACTGCATTCCAGCAGTCAATCTCCATTTTCGATCCTCTTTTCTCCCAAAACTCCAGGATTTGAACCTACACAAACCCAAAAACTCAATTTAATACTACTTAAAGATAGAATATACACAAAATTAAAAGAAAAACAAGAAAAAGAGTTAGAAAAGGTTAGAAAGTCGTAAGTTGCCTCCCACGAAGCGCGTTTGGTTAACGTCGTTCGCTCGACGGATATACAAAAATGTTATCCAGGATCCAAGAAGAGGTGACGATCATGCCACGCCTTGGTGTTCTCGAGTAGACACACCGGGTGATCAAAATCACCAAAGCGGGCACGTTGGGCAAGCCGGAAGATCGAGACATCAAGAACGTGGGCTTGCTTCGGTGGTCGTAAGGGTGAGTCGATCACCCAAACGTGATCGTCCCAGAACGGGTCGACGTATTTCTCCGTCTCCCCGACCGTCATCTCCTATCTCTCGAATTTAGAAATAGTCGTAATCGGGCACGAGAGATCAGGACCCCGCACATCTTCCTCGTCCTCTTCCACCTCCTCTTGTTCAAGTAGTAATAAAGCGTCGGGTGGTGGCAAAAGAGGCTCGATCAACTCCACATCCTCCAAGATCGGCACAACTATATCTTCCTCGCCTAAATCAGGTAAGCTCGACAATCCAAGTGCAATCGGAGAACCCAAAGATAACACCCCCTCACTTTCCACTACAACCTCTTCACAATACCCGAGAGGGGTTACGTTGTCTTCCGACCCATTCTCCCCGTCCTCTGAAACCACCTCATAGCGCTCCTCTTTCAAAAGATCATCAATTCTCGAATCGCCGTCACCAACGGTGGGCACCACCACATCCAATATGGGCATCTCGTCAAGGCACGGTTCCTTAAGCTCGTCCACGTCATTGGCAATTTGTTTTGTGCGAGTCTCCATGCGAGCGAGGAGTTCAATGAGGTCGGCTAAGAGAGACTCCATGTCCGGGAGTTGGGACGTAGACGAATCATGAACGAGTGAGGTATAAGGGTCATCGCTCAGGGTATACGAGCTCGAGGTGGGTAGATTGTAAGAATCGTAGCTCGAAGGAAGGGCGAGTGGAACATATGGATCGTCAAAACCCGGATCAAAAGGATCAAGAGTCAGTGCACACGGATCTATGCTCGGGTTATGGGGATATAAAAATGGAGGTGAATGTGGAGGATTTGGGTCATAATGATCGGAAGAGTAGATCCATTCTTTTCCGATCGAAGCATACGGGTCGTCATATTTGGGAGTGGTGTATGGATTTGGATATTCGGGAGTTTGAATGTAAGGGTTGTCGTATGGCAAACTAGCTCGGTAGTTTGCCATCCTCGGCCGGATCAATTAAGCGGCGGAGGAATCCTTTGATTGTCTAGTGTGTGGGCGGGCGGAATCGATCTCTCGAACGGAGTTGCCATCGTTCGCTCCTCGATTATCGATGATAATAGTGGAGGTAACGGGACTTCGGACCTACCCTGCACACACAACAACGACAAAAGATTACGCGTATCGAATGTAAAACGACGAACTAATCTAACTACGAACTACGTTAACGATAAGAGTAATTAAGAACACCATTGGCCTTAATCCATCCCCGGCAACGGCGCCAAATTTTTGATCGAACGAATCCTCGACGCTCTAGTTTGAGAATCCGTCCCCGCAAGAGTACGGAGCCGGTTGTAGGGCGGCGAGTTTTTCCCGAGTCGTGTCTCTCGAGGATGGATGTTATCGGCTTGTCGGTTTCTTAATTGCTCTTATCGTCGGTTGCGACTAAACTAATCTAAACTAGGAAAGCGATAGTCATTGATTTGGTTTCGGTTTTTATAACTAAACTTTGGATTGAAATAGAAGTTTTGAAAACATTAAAATACGAAAAGGAAATTAAAGCTTATTTAAAAACGATTAATCTAAACTAGTTAACTAAGAAATCTTATAACTTAAATTAAGGAAAATGGAGTGAAAATTAAAGTCATGCTTATTTGAAAAAGTCAACATTAATCTAACAAAAATCAAAGCTTTAAAAGGAAGATTTTATATAACTTTTAAAAACTTAGAAATTGATCTAAACAACTTAAAAGCATAAGTTCAAAAGCTAGAAAGCTATCAAATGAAAATGAAAGTTTTGAAAATTAAATTAGCAACTAAACTATGATCCAAGCATCAACACAAGATTAAAAGGAATAACATGAAACTAAAACTATATTATAGAAAGATATTACCAAGAGTATGATCCACAAAATCTTGAAATGGAAAGCTTGAAAGCTTCTTCACAAAAGAAATCTAAACAAAAGCTTGAACAACAAGCTAATTAAGATCTAACACCTAACTAAGGTAAAGCTAATGAACTAACTAATTTCTAGGATTTTAATTGATCAAAATGAAAAGGGAAATTTTTTGTCTGGTTGAAGGAGCTTCCTGGGAGGAGAAAGCCCTCAGCCTGCCAGTTGCCTGTGAATGAAATGACGTCCCGCTTTAATGCATCACAAAGGGGCAAAAACATCCAAAGTGGCGAAAAATCTGCTTTTCAGTCGATTCAAGCGACATGCGCAAAAGGCAATCCTGGGAATCCGGTCTGGGGATCGTCGTCGCGCAGTCGATCGGCACGTGGCGTCTCGCTGTGTGTCAAAAATGGCCAAAAGCCCTGGAATCCAGTCGATTTTGGAGTTTCAGTCGATCGACTGAAGGCGTGTCGGCTACTCGTCGGTCGACTGGATTGCTGCACCCGACTCGATTCCTCGTTCTTTTTACGTCCGCCGGTTTATCGAACCCTCGTCCGTTGCGCTTCCTTGCTTGTCCGTCCATTCCCGAGTCGAGTAAAAATGATCCCAAATGAGCGCGGGCCCCGCTTGGACGTCCTACGGCCAAGAGAAAAATGAAATAGTGAAAAACTACGAAAACTAATAATAAAATGTACAAAAATACGAAAACCTAGAAATAACGAAAAACGGCCAACTCGACTCCTAAAACACCTAAAAGCAAGAAAAACACACGCAACGTGATACAAAAACGGTAAGAAAAATGTACAACAACGTGCAAATCAACATCCATGACATAATTTCTACACAAGTAATTAACATCTAATATGTATCCGGATCACCCTCTCCTAAGCTCGGGTATGGAATTACATGTTTTTGAAGGCGTTGAGGTGGTGATCAAGGAAATGAAAGAGCCTGGATTGGTTGGTGGTCATTTTTTTTGTTCGACTGATTCGCTCCACACTGCGATTGACTTTTGATCTCTTCTTGGTGATCGACTACTCGCGTTTTCGACCTCCGAAGCGAGTTTGAAGTCTCCATTTCTCTTATCCTAGAACGTACTTGCCGTGCCTGCCTTGGTGATTTTTATCGGCCGTTCTTGCTTTTAGTGAACACTAAGGCTTGACACGATCGTCACCTTTTCTTGGATCCTGGATAGCGTCGCTCATATAAGTCGTCGAGTTTTAGACGTTAAACAAACGTTTCTTGGGAGGCAAACCAAGTTCTCGCTTATTTATGATGTTTTGGGAGGATTGGCCGAAGTTTGAGGCCCGTTTATGCATACCGAAGGTATATTTTGAAGGTCTGAAGTTATGCTCAAAAAATGGGGTTGAAGAGAGTGAATATGAGGTGCAATGAAGTACTCATCAATCGACGAGTCAGTCGATGCAATGTCGACCAAGTGCCAGATGCACACGTCAATCGGCCGTCGATCGATGCCAATGTTGACGGAACTCTCTATCCAACCCGTCGATGGATCATCTATTGATGCCCATGTCGACGAGACTCTCTATCCCAACCATCGATTAGCCGTCAATCGATGGGCCCCGTCGATGCCAACCTAGACCCGGGCAAAAAAAAAAAAGAGTACAAAATTCAAAAAATATAAAAAATGTTTCTTCCTCATTTTTATCTTTTTCTCAAATAAAAAATACAAAACCTTTTTATTTTCTTAATAAATAAATAAACAATAAAGAAAAATTTCAAATCTATTTTCCCTTTTTATATTTTATTCGAATCTTCCGGTCTCTTGTTGTCTTTAAAAAATATCGAAAATTTTCAAAAATACAAAAATAATTTTCTTTTGTACATTTTAATATTTTTATTATTATGTTCGAGTCTTTTGTATTTGTTTTTCTGCACCTAACCCTTTTTTGTAGGTTCCTCTCGAGTCCACCACCCGTTGGATGTCACTTCATACTCGACTCATCATCATAAGCGCGACTATAAGGATGTATCTCTATCTCTCTTCTCTTTTTACCGTACTTTATCTTATTTTATATGCAATGTGGGTATTGCATAGTTTAAGTGTGGGAGGGTTTGTCCTTATTTAGTAATCTCTTTCATATGCTTGCTTGTGTATATGATTTGAGTCATGTGGATTGATATTGGTTGGAACCTTGACAAAGTGACGTGGTTAGATGCTTTGGTTAGGCTGTTTGGATTTCGTTCGACATTAGTGTAATTGTAGGGCATGAAGTGTAGGAAACCTATGAAGTGTTTTGACCTTGTTCTATTTGTGAAATTCATTATGAGTGTCGAATACTCTCTACTAGCCCCATTTTCAAATGTCCATTATAGGAATTTTTGTAAGTTTTTCATTTTATTTTGGAGACGTTAAAAACTCTATGTGCTAAACGGGAAATATTGTAAGTTTCATTTAGCAACAAGAGATTAGAGTCAATGAACTCTCATTTTGAGTTTTAAATATCGTATTTGTCTAGACGCTCACCTTTATGGGTACTAAAAAAAAAAGAAAAAAAGAAAAGAAAGAAGGAAAAAGAAAAGAAAAAAAAGGGTAAGGAAGAGAAATACTTGTACAAATGAAGTGTATATAATAAGTCGTGCAACCCTTATACGCATTTTTATTTTTTACTTTTTAGATTTTATTGTTAAAGAGGTGCATAGATGATTGTGCTAGTAGGGTGTCGACTTAGTGGTTTGAGCATGAACAGAATTTGGCCAAAGCATGGAAGGGGGACGTGCATGAAGGACAACATATTACATTTAGGCGTTCAGAAAGGGATTCTAAACCTCTAATCTCAACGTATCATGTCGTCCTTTTAATTGAATTTTCAATTGATTTAATGCGTAACTCCTCGAATCATCATTTAAATGCATTAGTTTTTAGTTCATCGGGTGGTTAGATTTTCCTTGCCTATGTCTAGGCTCGGTTTTGCTTAGTGTGGGGGATTTGACTTGTACATATTTGTGTGTGATTTCTGTATATTTTTGTGTCTTGTCTTGTGTGCTTTAGTCGGGTTTTAGTTGTATTTCATCCCTTTTTTCTTTATTTTGCGTTTTGGTAACGTTTGTCTCTTATTAGTATTTCTCGTATTTCTCTTTTACTTTTTGTAGATTTTTATGTTATTTTGCTTTTCTTTATTTTAGGATAGTTGATCGAGCTTAAGAACGTTCCCGAGGATCACAACCGGCTTGATTTGACGAAAAAATGACTCGGACCCACGAAGCACAACCACCGATCAATGCACCATCGACGCCCAGTCAACGCGCCATCGACGGGGCTATTTTCCATCATCGGTGTTCAAGCCAATTTTAGCTATTTTGTGCAAAATGACTATTTTGCCCACACTTTCACCCTTATAAATATATTTTTTTCCTCAGAATTCAGAGTTCTTGAACCCCTTAGGGTTTGACAACCCAATATTGTTCTTCATTTCTATTCAACTCTCTTCACTTTATTCATCCAATTTTTTAGTTTTTAGTAAATTATAGATTCTTAAGCATTGCTCGGATGCTGGGCGTATGTTTAATCGCAATTCGTGTTCTTCTCGTTTGAACGATGAAACTCTCCAATTTTAATTAATAAGATTTCCATTCCCTTTGTTTTATTATTATAATTTCTTGTTGCTTTGTTTATGAGTTTTCTTGTTGGGATTGTGATGTTCTTGTTTTGGTAATTAGTTTTATTGCAACTTCTCATGATTTTAGATATTTGATTCTCAAAAATTCATATGATAATCGTTATTGTTATTCAAAACTTATTTTCCCTTGTTGCTTTCTTCAAACTTTTTATCTTTAATCATCTTTTTTATGTTTATGTTATTGGATTTCTTGATGAATGTTGGTTAGAATTGACGGGTTTAGTGCTTAGATGATTTTAGAACCATCAATTGGTATTGTTAGGTATTTAATTTATAATTTGGTATTGACAACCCTAACTCGTAGATTAAATGTTCGATCAAATGCCAATTGATCGTGGAGATGATTCTAGAGCCCTAGAACCCCGTTTTATTAATCTTTTCAAAAATTTTGATTTCATTTCTCGTCATTTAAATCACCGTCTTAGATATTAGATTCTTAAAACCAAAAATTGATCGTGTCTTTAGAGTAGTTCTTTTCCCTTATTCTCTTATTCGTGAATCAAACACGAGAATTACTTCCGATTAGTCTTCATAGAGAGATTCGACTCGAGTTAATATTTCCACTTACAATTGCTCCGTTCTCTTGCGGACCTTTTTTATAATAAAAAGTAAGTGTAAAAAGTTTGATTCAAAATTTGACACTCAATACACGGCGGTGGCAGCGCGTGGACTAGGTCGGCGACAACTAGCGGCCTGCAAAAAGGCCAGATTTGCTCCCTCTGTCGCAAATCATCTAGCTTATGTGGATCAAGACCAACAAACCACTGATACGACATCAAATGTCGGCAGAGTAAGAAAAATGATAAATATATCGCTAATATGGTAAAATATGGTTACAGGGCCTCGACAGGTTAATAACATGGTAATAATAAGGTTTAATGGTTATTAGGAAATTATGGAAAGAAAGAATCCTAATATAAGAATATTTCATAATTATGAATATTGAGTACAATTAGAAGATCTAAACCCATCTTGGTAAGGAATCTTATTAATAGGTGGACAAGTCTAAATAATCTTATAAATAGGTGATTCAAAAAGAATCTTTTTCTTTCAACGAATTCCCGGCCGGAGATTGATTTCCCCTTATTTCATAATTTCAATTATCATGGGATTATGAGGCATATTATTCTTATGGGAGAAGAATTAACATTATTTTCATGATCTCTTATTTTCATCACTTTTATATGGATACTGACTTAAGTATCAAAGGGCCTACGTCGGGGCTGTCCGATTTAGGTTTTGTTTGTGCAGATTGTTCGTGGTCGAGAAGTCAATTCGAGGCGATC
>BMAC01000949.1:281904-313080 GCA_014905375.1 Phtheirospermum japonicum
TAATCGTATCAAATAGCTCCTTTTGTGAGAATACGAGTGACTTCGAGAACATGAGACGTCTCGAACAATATCTCAACAACGACAAAGTTATGAATTACGGACCTCTATATAAAAGGTAAGTTATACCCTTACCAATCGCCAAATAATGATGAATTTATAAGTGTGTATTTATGAATGCGAAAACGTAGGCACAAGGGATGGGAATGTGGGAAATAGTGTTGATTTTACTTTCCAGGGGATTAGTCATAAAAAGTGAGTATATTTTTTAAAAAATACGATTTTATTAACATTTGCTTTAAGGCTTATGCGTGATGCATGCCGTATAATAATAAATAGGAGGCATATGGTGCTATTGGTAAATAGGGTTATAAGTTGGTTTCTTAGATATCCTAATTGTCATCGTCTTTGTTTTACTATGGTGCTTTGAGTTTTATGATATTTTTTATGGGATGTCTTAACAATTGTTCTAGAGCTCTTAGAATTAATCACTCGTTAAACAAGATCAAGGGAATAGAATCTATGGTGCAATTGGTTTTTGTGGTTTGTTATGGTGTAATTGGTCATGGGTATAGTTTATATGATCATGATTTGGTTTATTTAATTTGATTTGGTTTATAATTTGGTTTCTTTAGTTGGTTTGATTTACTTGATTTGGTTTATATGATTTGTTGGTTTATTTAATTAATATGCTTTATTTGAGCTGATTTATGTGGTTTACGATGGTATATTTAGTTTAATATGGTTTTAGATGACTTATTTGGTTTAATATTTTTTATTTAGCTAATAGTTTTAGATGATTTATTTAATTTGATTTTTTTGGGTTTAATATTATTTATATGATTTGTTTGGCTTAATATGGTTATTAGGTTTATTTCGATCTAATATGGTTTATTTAGCTATAACATGGGGACTACCTGGTTTATTTGGTCTAATATGGCTTATATGATTTAAGCTTGTTTATTTGATTTATATGGTTCATATAATTTATGTGATTTATTTATTTTATTTGTTCTGTTTGGCTTGATATGGTGCATTTTGTATGGTTAATTTTTTTTATTTGGCTTAATATGACTTATTTGATTTTATATGGTTTATTTAATTTAAATATGGGGGGATGGCTTGTATAAGGCAGTTTATTTAATATGTTCTCCTGGAATTGATAAAGTTTATCTGGTTTGTTTTAAATGGTTATGATTTGGTCGCAAGTTTGGATTAGTTCGTATTAATGGATGGGATGGTATGATTATGAATATGGTAGGGCTGACGCTTTTATTAGGTTGGCAATGGTTTTTATGGATATGGTTGTATGGTTATGTAATGGGCTAATACTTTTATTAGGTCGGCGATGGTTTATATTGAATGGGTTGACGCTTTTACTAGGTCAGCAATGGTTTGTATGTATATGGTTGTATGGTTATAGAATGGGCTGACGCTTTTATTAGGTCGGCGATGGTTTATATGAAATGCGCTGACGCTTAATTGGTCAGAAATGATTTGTTTGGATATGGTTGAATGATTATGGAATGGGCTGACGCTTTTATTAGGCCGGCGATGGTTTTTACGGAGATGGTTTATGGGTTTATGGTTATAGCCCGATACTTATCTAAGTTGGAGATATTATATGGTTATAGTTTAGAAAATGGGGGACTAACTGTTCATATAGTCTAATTGATATGGTCTAAATGATTTTATTTGGTTATGGTGTTATATATTTTATTTAGATTATATGTATTAGTTAGTTTATTTGGTTTAGTTAAGGTTGATATGGTTTAGTTGATTTGATTTTTTTATATAATATTGTTGGTTTATGAGGCTATGGGTCGGTTCTTAGGTTGAAGAGGTGGATTAGGGCTTAATGATAAGGCTATGTGTATGGATAGTTTGACATGTTTTAGGTCGGACAAATGGTTTTATGGTCGACCTATTTTAGGTCGGGTAAATGATTTATGGTTTACAATTAAGGTATGGAATGATTTTTTGACCGACCTGTTTTAGGTCGGACAAATGATTTATGATTTATGGTCAGGGTCTGTAATAGTTTTTTGGCCGGCCTGTTTTAGGTCGGGTATTATGGTTAGAGAATGTGATGGTATTTTGGTCGACCTGTTTTAGGTCGGGTAATGGTTTATGGTTTATGTTTAGGGTACCTGTTTCAGGTTGGATAAATGGTTTATAATTTATGGTTAGGGTATGGAATGATTTTTTGACCAACCTGTTTTAGGTCGAATAAGTGGTTTATGATTTGTGGTTTATGTTTTATGGTTATAGTTGTGGTCTGTGACTGACATGTTTTAGGTCGGATAAATGGTATGTGGTTATGGTTATTGTTGAAATATGATTTCAAGAATATGTGATTAGTTACAAGTAATGTTTGTATTGCTGAGAGTTAGGAGTATAAAGGTGATCGTGTTCTGTTTGCAGATATCTTTATTTTTATATTCTACCTGATTTTGTACCTCAATCACAACCAGAATATGGGGGAATAGTTGATACGACATCAAATGTCGGCATAGTAAGAAAATTGATAAAAAGGTCGCTAATACGGTAAAATATGGTTTATGGGCCCCTAACAAGTCAGTAATTTGGTAATAATAAGGTTTTATGCCTATTATGAAATTATGGAAAGAAAGAATTCTAATATGAGAATATTTCCTAATTATGGAGATTGAGTACAATTAGAAGATTTAATCCCATTTTGGTAAGGAATCCTATTAGTTGGTGGACGAGTCTAAATAACTTATAAATAGGTGATTCAGACCCTTATTTCATAACATCAATTATCATGGGATCACGAGGCATACGATTCTTATGGGAGAAGAATTAAAATTATTTTCACGATCTCTTATTTTTATCACTTTTATATGGATACTGATTTAAGTATCGGAGGGCCTACGTCGGGGCTGTCCATCTTAGGTTTTGTTTGTGCAGGTCATTCGTGGTCGAGAAATCAATTCGAGGTGATCTGACCTCTTTTTTGGTGAGCCAATTTTTTTGGTCGCATCAGCGCTCAACAAAAGCAACAGATCTTGACCGTCTTCACCGCCATCTATGACGGACACGCGCCTCTGTACAACATCGATTTATCTTCGGTAACCGATTCTCAATAGCAACAGTCACATCGAATTCATCCCGTTCTCCGCCATGAGCAGTGGATGACAATCGACACTCAATACACAGCGGTGGAAGCACATGGACTACATCGGCGGCAACTAGAGGTCTACAAAAAACCACACTGGCTCCCTCTATCGCAAATCGTCTACCTTATGTGGATCAAGACCAACATATCACTACCTTTGACGATGCGTTAGCAATCTAGCCACAATGGCTCCCTTGGCAATAGGTGCTCAATATAAAACAACAGTTGTATCCCATCGAACACGAGATCTAACAATGCCACAATTGGTCGTAATCACCCGTCCGCACGACTGTTGCCATTTCAATCAGCCGACAGCAGATTGGCGACCGATGTATAAAAACAAATGCCCCCACCAAGTTTCACAGCCCTTCATGAATAAGCTATCCCACATGGACCAGACGGACTGCCTTCGTCAACAGCAGTTGCGGTCGTTAACTAGCCAACCATTGTTGTTTCCATTGCGAACAGATTATCGCACACGGCCAGGTCCTTTATTTTCCATCACAACAAAGATGGTAGGGATTTATCAACATTGAAATCATATGTCCAGTTTCGCAAAATTAAATAATTCAGTTTCACAATTATTCGATTTTGATGATGTCAAACTTCCATAAATGAATATGGGTCTTAGGATTTGTTTCGATTCTCAAAACATAAAATACTGTTACAAGTTATATAATTTAATTGTAAGCATAAAATGCCATCAAAATCAGGCTCACAGTTGCAAATTATGAGTATTTCATCCAAAACCAGAATATGATTTATTCACGAATATGTGTAATAGAAGTTAACAGAAATACTTTTTAAGTTTGTAGGAAAAAATGCAGTCGAATAGGAATATTTTCTAATACAAATTCATCAATACAATTATAAATCACAAATCGAATCTGAAACGCATAAGATATATAGCCCAAATTGTGTGCTTGAAATACTATCCTTAAAACAGATTCATTCCCTATTTCGAACGTCTGTTTTCTAGAATAAGCAGGTAAACTGGATTATCTTTCGTCTCCGACGAACTGGACATCATGCTGAAATATTATCACTAAAAATGCAAGAGGCCAACGAACTTTTGATCAAGATGCAAAGTTTTTTCTTAAATATATAAGATGAGTAAGAGAGTTATGTTCTTGATAGTTGATGCCTTATGTCTTATTATATAGGCTAATGAGAAGACCTTTCGATCTTACAATTTAAGAGTACATAATGACCATGAAAGTTACACAATTTAAGAAACACTTGAATTGGATGTAACAACAAAACCATTAATATCACCATTAGTGTAATAGTTTAAGATTGAGTTTTCAATTTGTAATCATCTTTAATGACAGAACTCAACAAATTCCAACACTAAATTTAGTCTTAACTTTATCATTTATGCAAACACCATTTTAGATAAGAAGGTCCAAAAAAATTACACAATTTCCTTCGAAATCTTCCAACACATATAAGTAACACGAATTTACCACAATCACTAATTTTTGAGTGTATAGTAGGTATGAGTCGTATCACTCAACATAATAGTATGTAAGTTACGTTAATTAGACAAGTCAGAGTAAATAATTGTTTCGATTAAATGGTATAAAGGTGAAATTAAATTTAATTAAATTTGAAATACTTGGGTATGTATGATAAAAAAAACAAAACAAATAACTTATAAACTAGTTGAGAGCTGACGAATAATGGTGGCTGAAAAATAAACAGATAGAAATAAAAGGCTAAAATACAGAACACCCTCAATATCCTTGGGGTGGTGGCAAGACGGTACCAGTAACTACGAAATATGTTATTTACCCTCCAACAAGTTTTTAAATTTTCTCGATTTAACCTTAATTGTCGCCGAAATTTTGGAATTTTGCCGTAACTTGCCACATGACCCCTTAATTTAAGAATCTTGAAGATTGAGACCAAATTGGTTGATTTTGTCTGTTTTTTTTTGGTTTGGGGGGGGGGGGGGGGGGGGAGGGGCACTAAACTAAGCCAGTATGGGCCCTCTGACTTCCAGCTATGTGAGTTTATAATACTAAAATAGAAAATACCCCCAATATGTTAGGGATGGTGGCATGATAATAATAGTAACTATGCTGACATGACCAAAAATAAATGAAAGAGTTTATAACATTGTGAAGTTATTTTAAAAATGAAAAAGTGATATTTAAATTATAAAATTAAGAAATTGGAAAAACATCTCACAAGATTTGGAATTATTTCAAATACACACACACACACAATATATATATATATAGGATTAGGTTCAAATGAGAACCACGTTATTATATGCAAACCTATGGACCAATCCAGGTTGTAGATTAAATAAGATCAATGGTTAAAATTAAAAGAAATATTTGACTATAATTCAAGCATATTGGGGTTAATTTTGTCTTTTTGAAATATGTGCAATTAATACATCCCATAATAACTTATATTCCTTTAATACAATAAGGAATTATTCAATATCCTTTACGCTGAATTACCATAATCATCGTTTCACCTTTTCTCATCCCCTTGACCATGTAATTCTGATCATGGAATCAACAGGTTGGTGTCCATCTCCTTATAGTTTTTTTTTCAGCAAAATATTTTATAAAATTAATCTACTTTTGTACCACAATCTGCGAACGTCTCTGTTATACCATGATCTTCATGGTATAAAAAGAAAAAAGCACCATACCATAATCCCCTTGATGACTTAATTCAGAACTGATCCAAGAAAAGAAAAAAAAAAGAAAAACCTGTTTATCGCCTTTTGGAAAGCACCATACATTAATCCAAACAACACTTAAGGATTTTAAAACAAGCACTAACTGGTCAATATCATGCCCAAATCTTTCATGTATTTTTTGATTGCGACAAATTCACGTCTAGTTTGTAGAAAGCACCATATGATGATTTTTGAAGCACCCATATATGCGACAAATTCTTTAAAGCAGCGTATGTTTATTTTAAAGCAACGTATGATGATTTTTAAATCACCTATTTTTTATCATGCGTGTTTTGTTTTTGCAATTTACTGACTTACTGAGTTTTTCTTTCTTTTGTTTTTTTTATAATTTCTCTAGGAACAATAATGCAATGTTTTTTATGAAGCATTTATCGCAGAAGAAAAACATCCCCCCGACAAATGACAATTACATCGTGAAGAGATTCAAGCCAAAAGTTATTGATGGGATGTGACGCCGCCGTGAAAAAAAATGCATCGATTGTATTCTCTTGATTTGTATATATTTTCATATTAGACCTGATAGTAATATATATATATATATATATATTTTTTGATAAATGTATTACGATTGGAAAAGTTTTTTTTATTTTTTTTTATTTACACCGATGCGAAATGTATGTGTTTTGTAATTATTAATTATTTTTTTCAATTTTCGATGTTTTGGTAAACTCAAATATATACTTAAAGTGTTTGTTGAAAGTACATAATGATAATTTTGAGAAGTTTATTTTATCTTCAAGCATGAATTGCTAAGTAATGTTATTAAGTGTCAAATGGGCATGGAAATTGAAATATTTATGTACACATGAAGGCTGGAGCTGGGCAAAATATATGGATATTGGCCGTTGGAAAATTGTTATCAATTGTTTATTAATGCGATAACTTTGTTAACTCTGGATTTAGTTGAAAAAACTGAATAGGAATTGGTAAAATTGATAATGAAACAATAATCAAAGAGTTTGAGTTGTAATTTCAATAGTACTTTTGCTATATGTTTTGTATTAGTGGACCATCTGGTTTGGCGGTTTGTATCTGTCTGAATTAAGGGAAAAGATTTTATGTCGGTGAATTAATGAATTAGTCGTTTGTCGAGATACTGGTGAATTATATTTATGGAGGGAATTGATGTGTATTTTGTAATGGTACAATTGATGTGTTGATACTGGCCTGCTATGGTATGCTTTTTCTGCTCTTTTGTCTGTCCGTGTGCGTGATGAAGTGATTGTGCTTACTGCAAATTAGGATTTGGTAACTTGTAGTTTCAGTTTTCTTCTATTAGTATAACCTAGGATGGATTTTCCATGCTCGTGGAGTTTGTAATTAACTTCAATGACAAACGTGTCTCAATGATTGCAATAGTCTATTTGCGGCCAGCCCAAGGTACTTCAAGATCCTGGCCCTGACAGTACCTTGCTTAAGCAAGTCAAAGAAGCTGAAAAATCCATCCCATTGCCATCAGCACTAACATCCTCATCCCACCAAACTAAACAACCTTTTTTTTTTAACAAAAAGAATTTTATTTTTTTAAAATGCATGTTACAACAACACAAAATTGGCACATGAAGAGCACTAGAATAGCAAAACAGTTGATAGGGCTAGAATGGATCTGGCCTGGTATGGGTAGATCTGCCTTGGGGCTAGGTTTAAAAGGGGTAACGACTCTACCCAGACCTGGGCTAGATTTCCCTGACGGATCTCCTCTTGAAGGAATTCACACGGAACTGACACGCCAGTCCTGAATCTGAGAAGGCGTCCTCCTAGAAATAGCTCGGGATGAGTTAGAGGCTATAAGCCTAACCTTGGCCAAATAAAAGGAAATGAAGATAGTATGCCTTCGCATGAAAGACCTAACGATTGGAGAATTGTTCAGCTATGGGATCATGATCCTGGATAGGGAGAGAAAACCAGACCAAGACAGGCCTGGTCTTTTGACACCCGATAAGGAGACAAGTGGGACCACTTGTCAGAATCGGTTGCGTAACAACCCTTGATTCTCGCCATGTGCCCCTGAGACCCCGGCTGGGGTCCCCGCCAGGGAGAAAGCTATAAATATTCAAGCCTTGGGGTTGAGAAAGGTATGTCTTCTTAAGCATTCCTTCTTACTTTCTGGAAAACACCTCAACGCATACTGACTTAAGCATCGGAGAGGTTTCCACCGGAAAACCACCGGTGGTCCTTTCTAACCCTTGTTTGTGGTGTAGGTTTGGAAGGTCTTCCTGGTTCTCAGCTTGTTCCCGGAGTGATCTATATTCTGGTCGGAACAAATTGGCGCCGTCTATGGGAATCGATCGAGCTAAGACGTGAGAATGGCTTCAGACGGGTTAAAGCGAAGCTTAATAGGAGAGTTGGGCGGCACCCCGAGCTCCGCCGTTCATGGTTACGCGCAACAGGCAGCGGGGCAGTCATCGAGGTCAGATACAACGGAACCGGCCATGACAGCTCCGATGAGTTCCACATCACCGCCCCCGAGGGGACCCGCCATGGCTGCGAGTATCCCCCTCAACGAATCGCTCCTTGCACAGTTGTTAGAGCTGATTGGAAAGGTCGTGGAGGCAGCAGTCGAAAGGAAATTCGCGGAAATGGTGACAC
This sequence comes from Phtheirospermum japonicum, assembly GCA_014905375.1. Lineage (NCBI taxonomy): Eukaryota > Viridiplantae > Streptophyta > Magnoliopsida > Lamiales > Orobanchaceae > Phtheirospermum > Phtheirospermum japonicum. The sequence goes on from BMAC01000949.1 coordinate 290,352, forward strand.
CACCGACCGGTGCACCGCCGGCGCGGGCTATCCCAGTGGTAGAAAGTGAGCCACTGCATGCTCGACGTACGGAGCGAGCCCAACCCCAAGAGAGAGAAGAGCATTTCGCCACTTCAGACGACGACACCACCAACCAGGCTAACCCCGGCCTGGTTGAGCAGATGCAAAGTCTGCAGAAAGAGGTGCGTGAATTTAAGAAGAAGATGGTGGGTGCAGGTGCGGTGCCGGCACGGAGAGGCACTCCGTTTACGGAGGAGGTCATGCGTGATGACGTCCCAGCCTCCTATCGGTCCTTGGGTTTCGAATACAACGGGACGACGGATCCAGCAGATCACCTCAATCGTTTTGAGATAGCGGCGGCGCTGCACAAATTTTCTGATTCAGTTATGTGTCGGGTCTTCCCAATGACATTTACTAAGTCGGCACAGCTCTAGTTCATCCAGTTGCCGCCAAGATCTATCAGCAACTTTGATGAGTTCAGCTCGGCCTTCCTGCATCAGTTTACGAGCTGTAGGAAGTATCAAAAAATGCCGCTCGAGCTTTTTAGTTTAAAGCAGAAAGAGAATGAGAGCCTACGTGCYTACATCAATAGGTTCACAACAACAAAGCTGGAAGTGCCCTCGGCATCGGAAGAGCTGCTTGTAAATGCTCTGGCACAAGGTTTGAGGAAAGGGGAGTTCTTCCAGTCGCTGGTGGTGAAGCCAGCTTCGAAGTTTGGAGAGCTCTTGGAGAGAGCTGAAAAGTATCCACTTAGAGGAAGCCTTAAAACTCAGAAATGACGGGGAAAAGAAGAGAGAAAGGTATGATAGGGACGATAGGGTCGCGATAGAAAATCCCAGGCAAGAGCTGACAATGGGTAGACCTCGATTTGATAAGTATACTCCCATGGAGACACCTCAGGGCGAAATACTACAGGCAATAGAGCGCCATCAGAGCTCAAGTGGTCTAATACGTACTCACAGAAACCAAGAAAAGAAAGGTCAGATCGTTTCTGTCGCTTCCATAATGAGTATGGGCACAATACGGATGAATGCACACACTTGAAGGATGAATTGGAAAGAATGGTTTAGGCCGGACATTTGAAGGAATATGTCCGAATGAGAAAAGAAGAAGGCAGAACAGGCAACAAAAATTATGACCGATCTCGACAAAGCAGAGGAGATCAGGATAGGAATCGAGCAGAAGGGAAAAGATCTGATCACGCCTAGGTCATTCATGGAGAAATCTAAATGATCACATGAGGAGAGCTGGATGAGCACTCTAAAAGAGCTCGGCATAGTTACGTCAGGGCTGCCAAGGACCTGATCAGGACACCCCGAGAGGTCGGGCAATTGGCATCTGCCCCGAACATCTGCTTTGGCGCAGAAGACTGCGATGGAATATTGGCTCCACACATGGATGCCCTGGTCATAACAGCCACTATCGCTAACTACAATGTACGCAGAATTTTCGTGGATACAGGGAGTTCTGTGGATATCTTATTCTTTGATTGTTTCAAGAAGCTAAGATTGGATGTCGATCTCGAAGATGTGACCACGTCCCTGGTAGGGTTCGCGGGAGGTGCTCTAAAGCCGATAGGAGCGGTTAGGCTCCTTGTAACTTTAGGAGAGGAGCCATATCGTGTAACCCGGATAGTGCGTCATGCTGGGCCGGCCCTCTTTAAGTCAGTTCCAAGCCGTAATCTCGGTCTTCCATATGAAAATGAAATTCCCTACTGAGGAAGGAACCGACGAGGTGAGGGGAGATCAGTATGCCTCACGCCAGACGTATGTGGAGTGTATACGGCGAAATGACGAAGAAAGGGTGAGTAAAAGGGCTCAGACAGAACAGCCGCAGTAAGAACTGGCAAGAAGAGAGGAAGGGTTAATGCTTGTAGAGGTCGTTCCAGGCGATACGAGCAGAACTCTTCGTGTGGGCGCGACGCTTAGTCCAGAGGTTTTGACAGACCTGGTGGCGTTGCTAAGAGAGAGTGCGGATGTTTTCGCTTGGTCCTCCCAAGATCTGGTAGGGATAGACCCTGAGATCACTGAACATCGCCTCAATATTCGCCCAGACATGAAGCCGGTTAAGCAGAAAAAACGCAATTTCGGACTAGAAAAGGAGGCCATTATAGAAGCAGAGGTAGAGAAGCTCTTGAAAGCGGGGCACATTCAGGAAATACGATTTCCAGAATGGCTTTCTAATGCGGTGTTGGTCCCAAACACAGATGATTAGCGGATGTGCATCGATTTTCGAGACCTGAATCGCGCCTGTCCAAAAGATCATTATCCGTTGCCAAGAATTGACCAGCTTGTGGACTCCACTTATGGTTGTGAGCTCTTGAGCATGATGGACACCTCGCAGGGATATCACCAGATCAGGCTAGCTAAAGAGGACTGGAAGCGCGTCAGCTTTATAACCCCGAAGTGGACGTATTTCTATGTGGTCATGCCCTTTGGCCTTAAAAACGCGGGCGCTACCTACCAGCGATTGGTGGATAAAATGTTCAAGAATCAGCTTGTCCGGAATATGGAGGTGTACGTGGATGACATGTTAGTCAAAAGCATAAAGGCAACATCACATGTACACGATCTAAGGGAAACCTTTGATACTCTGCGAAAGTACAAGATGAAGCTCAACCCAAAGAAGTGTGCGTTTGGAGTCAGAGCTGGAGAATTTTTGGGTTATATGGTCACAGAAAAGGGTATTGAGGCTAACCCTGAGAAAGTGAGGGCCATTATGGAAATGAGCGCGCCTAGGAATGTGAGGGAGATGCAATGCTTGGCAGGACGAATCAACGCCTTGAGCAGGTTTGTGTCCAGGTCTGCGGAAAAGAGCTTGCCATTTTTTCAAGCCTTAAGAAAGAAGGCTAGGTTTCAATGGAGTGATGAATGAGAGGAGGCCTTCCGATTGCTGAAAGAGTATCTAGCTGGCATGACCTTACTCACAAAGCCCGTCCAAGGGGATCCCCTGGTACTATATCTGTCTGTAGGACAACAAGCGGTCAGCTCTGTCCTAATCAGGGAGGTCGGCAAAATACAGAGGCCAGTATATTTTTGGAGCAAGGTTTTACATGCGGCAGAGGTTAGGTATGTAGAGGTGGAAAGGGAAATACTTGCCCTAGTTGGAACCGCTCGGAAATTACGACCATACTTTCTCTCTTACACAGTCATTGTGCGAACTAATCTCCCATTAAAAAATATAATGGACAAACCAGAGGCATCAGGGAGGCTGGTCAAGTGGATCATAGAGCTGAGTGAGTTTGATATTACATTTGAGGCCAGGACAACAATTAAGGCTCAAGCTTTAGCTGATTTTATGCAGGAAATGACTGGTCCCCCTGATGAGCTGAAGGAATGGATAATCTTCACTGACGGCTCTGTCTGCAATCAGGGCTGCAGGGCGGGAATTGTCCTAATAGACCCGACATGCATGTCTGCTGAATTTTCCGTACGATTAGATGCAACGTTCTCTAACAACGCCGCCGAGTACGAGGCCCTTTTGAGAGGGATTCAGATGGAAAAAGATTTGGGTGCAGAGCGGCTAAGCGCTAAGGTAGACTCGAAGCTTGTTTGCAAGAAAATTAGTGGAGAGTTTGAAACAAGAGAGGAAAATATGCAAAGGTATTTAGCCAGATTTAGAGAGCTAGCCAGGGGGATGAAAGAATTAACAGTCCTCCAGATTCCTAGAGAGGAGAACGGGCGCRCTGATTTCTTGGCAAAGGTGGCAAGCTCAGCTGCAGACTGTTATGAGCGAACGATCACCCTATTGAAGGCAGAGGGGGAGTTCGGGGTTGAGAAGGTCTGTGCAATTACTGAGYAGGAGGACTGGCGCTCCCCYATAAAGAGGTATCTCGAGCAGAAGGTCTTGCCAGAGGAAAAGAGGGAAGCAGCGAAAATACGAAACAGGTCTGCTAGATTCTGCTTGATCAAAGGAGAACTGTTCAAGAGAGGATTTGGTCAACCTCTTTTGAGGTGCTTAGGACAAACGGAAGGAGCTCTGGTGCTCAGGGAAATACATGAGGGTTGTTGTGGGAATCACATGGGGGCCAGAGCTCTGGCTAGTAAGGTATTAAGGGCTGGTTATTTTTGGCCCTCGTTGAGGAAAGAGGCGGAGACCTTTGTGAGAAAGTGTGAGAAATGMCAAAAGATGGCTCCTMTGATCCATCAACCAGCAGAGGAGTTGTTAACAATGARCTCTCCTTGCCCTTTTGCGAAATGGGGGATCGACTTAGTCGGYCYATTTCCRATGGCTCCTGCYCAGAAAAGGTTTCTAATTGTGGCCATCGACTATTTCAGTAAGTGGGTTGAGGCGGAAGCCCTAGCGAAAATAACTGAAGAGGCGGTAATGGGGTTTATATGGAAAAACGTGGTCTGTCGCTTCGGTGTGCCGAGGGTGTTGGTATCGGATAATGGTACCCAGTTCACGGGAACCAGAATCAAGGCTTGGTGCGTAAATATGAAAATTCAACAGCACTTCACATCGGTGTATCATCCGCAAGCAAATGGCCAGGTAGAGGTAACCAACCGCATTCTTGTCCAGGGCCTTAAATCACGATTAGAAAGATCTGGAGGGAAATGGGTGGAAGATCTAAGCGCAGTACTCCGGGCGTACCGAATGAACCCCAAGGAAAGCACAGGCGAAACTTCCTTCAGTCTTGTATACGGCATGGAGGCTGTGGTCCCCGTGGAAATCAGTCTGGAGACTCATCGGATACAGAGTTACAACCAAACCCAGAACGAAGCACTGATCCAAGATGCCCTGGACTTAATTGAAGAAAAGAGGGAACAGGCGGCGATGCGAATGGAGCATGTACGAGGGAGGATCAGAGCAGCTTATAATAAGACAGTTCGAGAAAGGCACTTCCAAGTAGGAGACCTGGTCCTTAAAAGAGCTGACTTGGGACAATCTAAAGGAAAATTAGACGCCACATGGCAAGAACCTCTCCGAGTCATTCAGACCTTACCTGGAGGCGCTTACAAACTAGAAGAGCTGAACGGCACAGCAATCCCCCGCGCTTGGAATATTGTTAATTTGCGAAAATTCTATACGTAATTGTAGTCTTTAACGTTTGTTTATTTATGAAATAAAAATGCAGGTTTATCCTCGTCAGATTATTAATGTGTTTGCATCAGATTACGCCAGAAGTGGCCAAGGTCAGATGCCCATAATATTGGCAGACCTGCCTGTTAACTGGAGTTAACATTCGTTGAAAATTGATTCCTATAATTTTTTCTGACCGGATTACGGGTACAATCGTTACGCCAGAATGAGTCCCAGAAGTCATTATTAGCAAAGTGTTACCCTTTATTTCAGATTGTTAATCTGGAAAGATGCTTACAAAAACAAATACTGAAACACGGGGCGATATCTTCAAAAGAATTACATTGATAATCGCCAGGTACAAATTGCAAATATAGAAAACAGCAGAATACAAGCAAAGGCCTTAAGATGAAGGTGCAGAGGCAAGAAGTTGACGGAGTCGCCGGATTTCTTCCTCATTTTCCGGAAGACGGATATGATACCGCTCCGTTACTTCCACGGCGATGTCCCAGTTGTTGTACAAGTCAGAATTTTCGTCTTCTAGTTCACGAGTGAGTTGCTGAAGTTGATGCCGTTCGTGGCGATACTACAACTTTCTCTCAGTCAGCTTTTCCACACGGTCCTGCAACTCGGTAACTTCTTTCCAAAGTCGATCCCTTTTAAGAAGTAGTTCTCTATGCTCCTCGACGGAAACATGGTTGGAGGATGAAGATGACGCCATCATGAGGGGAACACATATGAAGGGATAGGTACCAATATATAAAGAAGTAGAAGGCGGGAAAATACACCAAGTTGGCACGCAAAAGGCTTGGATTGGGACTTCCTCGATTTACGAAACCCTAAAAATCCTGACACAATGGTCAAAGATGATTTTTTAAACCAGACCTGGCGGATGCCCATGATATTTTTCGACCTGATTGTCGGTTTAAGCCAGGATTGGCTAAGGACGGATGTCCTCGATTTTCCTGACCTGATTGTCGGTTTAAGCCAGGATTGGCTAAGGACGGATGTCCTCGATTTTCCCGAACCTGATTATCGGTTTAAGCCAGGATTGGCTAAGGACGGATGTCCTCGATTTTCCCGACCTGATTGTCAGTTTAAGCCAGGATTGGCTAAGGACGGATGCTCCTCGATTTTCCCGACCTGATTGTCAGTTTAAGCCAGGATTGGCTAAGGACGGATGTCCTCGATTTTCCCGACCTGATTGTCGGTTTAAGCCAGGATTGGATAAGGACGGATGTCCTCGATTTTTCCCGACCTGATTGTCGGTTTAAGCCAGGATTGGCTAAGGACGGATGTCCTCGATTTTCCCGACCTGATTGTCGGTTTTAAGCCAGATTGGCTAAGGACGGATGTCCTCGATTTTCCCGACCTGATTGTCGGTTTAAGCCAGGATTGGCTAAGGACGGATGTCCTCGATTTTCCCGACCTGATTGTCGGTTTTTAAACCAGATAGGCTAGGGACGGATGTCCTCAGCTTTCCTGACCTGGCTGTCATCTAAAAACAGAAGAGCTAAGGATGGATATCCTTTATTGAGCCTGACCTGATCTGATAAAATGCCTTCAAAAGATATTTGTTTTAACCTTGGTCAGTACAGGAAAAAACAAAACTCTGAATGTACAGAGCAGATTCGGTTAAATTAGGGGCTTTCAGTACGAACCCTAAAAACATAACCACCGAACTATGGAATGCGATCAAAATGCGGAAATTTAGAGCAATTCAACAGAAAATACACGAAAAGATAGAACACTGCCATTTCATCAAAAATTCTGGAAAATACAGAAACAGACGTTGCTCACCCAAATGGGACAACAATTTTTGGATCACAAAAATTCCAGAGATAGCAAATATTGTTACTGAGAAGACCCCCGATTCGAAGCCAAGGCACGACGAACTCGCCAAAGCTCACGCTCAGTCTCATGCAGACGACGGCGGTACTTATCTGACCGCTCGACAAGTGTGTGAGCCTCGCTGGTGGCAATGGTGAGACGGTTAACGGACTCGATCAGGTCCGCCCTTTCCTCTTGCATTTGACGGAGGATCTGGCGAAGCTCAGACCACTCCTTCTTGTAGTGTCATTTTTTCTCCCTCTTCCTGTCCAGCAAACGGTAGAGGATCTTCTCTTAAAATAGGATCAGTTGGTCAGAAAGCTTGAATTTCTCAAAAACTAAGGCAATATTCTTCTTTTTGAGGGTCTCAATTTCTTGAAGAAGAGGGGAAGAAGCCATGACAGATATTTCAGATATTACGAATATGCAAATGCAAGTTCAAGAAAATTCTAAAAGCACAGGAATTTATGAAGACAGGTGTGAATTTAAAGAAAGGAGACCCCGTGCTGAGGAACATGCAAAACTAGGGTTTCCGGATATCAAGGAAACCCTAGGAACTCAACAGTCGCTATGAGACAATGAAATATTTATTTATAAAAGAAATTATTAAGTCTAGTACATATCAAGGGAAGGTACAAAAATTTGTGAAAGTTCAAAAAAGCCACACAGGCTAGCATACAAATACAGTCAGATAAACAGAAGCAAGTTTGGAGGGGCAAGTAGATCGGCCTTTTTGAGCTCCATCCTCAGCTCCTCATCACGCCTGCTCTGGAGCTTGGGACGACTCAGCAAAATCCTTTGCAAATTGAGTCGACTCCTGCAAGTCACCTAAGTTGGCGAAAGTTGGAGAGTTAGCCACAATCATCACCAACTTTTGTTCGGGGGGAGGAGAGGAAGCTGAGCTGGAGCAGCAGAAGGTCTGGCGAATGTGCTCGGCAAAATCCGCGTCGTCCATCAAGTGTAAGCGATCATCTTCGGCAACGTGGGTGAAAGACGTAGGCTCTGAGGCTCCAGTAATGGGCGCTTCTTGATCAAAAGGGAGATCTGGATTTTCAGACACCCATTTAGCATGTGCGTCCACACCCAAAAGAAAGAAAGCCTCTGCCTCTGGCACTAGCAAATCATATAGGTCTACGGACCCCAAAAATTCTCAGCGGGTGGTGGTTCGGGTCAGCTGTATCAAGCGCTGACCCTCCTCGGAATTCAAAAACCCGAGCCTCCCTTTCATATCCCCCTCAGTCAGGCCTTCAACTTTTCCCTCCGTCAGACCTTCGGCCTTTCCCTCTGCCCGAGCTTCCGCGATCTTTTCCTTGACCTCCTTGACCTCTTGTTCCAAGAGGATGATTTGAGCATGCTTCTTGGCGTCGGAGTCAGTTAATGTTGCCAGCGCTGCCTTAGCAATTGACAGCTCTGCCCTCGCCAACTCCAAATCTGTGTGGAAACCGTGGTTCAGAGCTAGCAGTTCCTGCTTCTGCCTCTTTAGGGTCTCCATTTCTTTCTTCAGATCTACCTGAAGTAAGGAGCCTCGGGCTCTATCCAGCAGAGAGGCCTAGCACACCACCGCCTGAGGAGGAAAAGGATAAGAAATATAAGTAGGAAGCTTGCCACAAAGTAAAAGGCAAAAGCACGAGAAGAGGATTTAACCTGCGCTTCTGCCTGACAGAAGAATTCCAGAAGCTCTGGGTCGGACATCTTGTCCATAAAACGGCGATCAGCGGAAGGAGCTAGCCCCATCATATACTGCCTGGCCACCTCGCCAGGACAGTTTAACACAGACCTGTTGAAGAAGGTCTGGTTAGGGAAAGAGGGCACCTGGGGATTTACCGCAGGGGTGTCTTCGGCCCCAGTTGTTTTTTCCCTTCTCCTCTTCCGCCGCTGCAACTGTTGGCTTTCCTCTGGATCCTCGGGGATTGGAGCGGCTGGAGCGTGTGTCGTCTGTTCGGGGGCGATCTGCCCTGATGGGTCTGCAGACCTCAGGGGAATGGCTGTAGTCGGAGCTGCGTGTTCCCGCCCATGTGGCTGACTGCCGAGGGTGGGCAGAACTTCCACCTCGTCGGCTGGTGGGGAGAAGCCCTGGATTTTATGAGTTTGGGCTTGAGAATTTTGGTCAGGTTAAAGGGGTTCTGATTAAGAGTGGCGAGCACCTCCTCCAGATGTGCGGATCGGTGGCCTTTTGGTAAACGCATCTGGGGAGTTAAAGAGCTCATGGGTATGGCAGGAAAGTCCCAACCCCCTGGGCCCTGGACGAAGAAGTACTTCTTTTTCCAAGCTTTATGGGACGAGGGTAAGCCGGTCAGGAAATGGACGTCAGCCCGGCCTGTGAGGTAGAAGAAACCAGAAGCGCTCTTCGCTTGAAATAAGGAAAGAAAGAGCTGAGCTGTTGGCGTTATGCTGGCGTACTGGGCTGCTAAATGGAACCCCGCCATGATGCGAAAGGCGTTGGGTAAAAACTGCTGTACCGGAATTTGGTACAGATGGGAAATGGCGACTATAAAAGGGTGGACCGGCAGGCTTAAACCGGCGTGGAATTGGTCCACATAAAAGGTCAAATGTCCGGAGGGGGGAGAGGAAGCCCTCTCACTCGACGCCGGACTGGTAAACGTAAAATCATTAGAAATTAAAAAGGTGGAGCGGATCTCCCTAAGGGTCCTGTTACTCACTATGGAAACGATATTGTCCGAAGGGGGAGGGGCAAGAATCGCCGGAGGCCTTTCTATTGGGGCCACCGGGGGCAACTCCAGCGAAGAAATATTTACAGAGGATGTGGAGTTATCCGGCGAGGTAGATGAACTACCTTCGCCAGAGCCTGATTCAGAAGATGAGGCTGACATAATTAAGGAAAATATGATGTATAAAAGGGGAAGAAGGAGTACCTGATTATTTGGTTACCGGAGGAACGGGATGAAAATGGACGAAGATCGTTGGAATTACTGAAATTATTAGAGAGAAAAAAAATAAGAGGAGGACTTAAGAGTTTGTGAGAGATGGGATTTGAAAAGTAAAACGGAAAAGGAAACTTGGAGGGATAAAAGGAAGTTGATAATTTTTGAAAACGAAAATCGAGGGAATGAGATTTGATGGGATCCCCACATTAAATGCACACGGCACCCTATGCGCTGAGCTGGAATATCAAGCGTACTAAGTCAAATCACACCCTCCACTTGTCAGAGACGTGGGAATAAGAACCGTTTCAGGAAGATGAGGCGGCGTCGCTAATGCCAATAATTGGGTTTGTTTGACAAGCGGATATCTCGGGATTCATACCAGTACGAGAAGCACTAAAGAACATGGGACCGACCTATATAAAGGCGCGAATAAATGACCTTACAGCTCTACCCGTACCATTTCGGGGGGAGGAGTTGATAGGGCTAGAATGGATCTGGCCTGGTATGGGTAGATCTGCCTTGGGGCTAGGTTTAAAAGGGGTAACGGCTCTACCCAGACCTGGGCTAGATTTCCCTGATGGATCAGATGGATCTCCTCTTGAAGGAATTCACACGGAACTGACACGCCAGTCCTGAATCTGAGAAGGCGTCCTCCTAGAAATAGCTCGGGATGAGTTAGAGGCTATAAGCCTAACCTTGGCCAAATAAAAGGAAATGAAGATAGTATGCCTTCGCATGAAAGACCTAACGATTGGAGAATTGTTCAGCTATGGGATCATGATCCTGGATAGGGAGAGAAAACCAGACCAAGACAGGCCTGGTCTTTTGACACCCGATAAGGAGACAAGTGGGACCACTTGTCAGAATCGGTTGCGTAACAACCCTTGATTCTCGCCATGTGCCCCTGAGACCCCGGCTGGGGTCCCCGCCAGGGAGAAAGCTATAAATATTCAAGCCTTGGGGTTGAGAAAGGTATGTCTTCTTAAGCATTCCTTCTTACTTTCTGGAAAACACCTCAACGCTTACTGACTTAAGCATCGGAGAGGTTTCCACCGGAAAACCACCGGTGGTCCTTTCTAACTCTTGTTTGTGGTGTAGGTTTGGAAGGTCTTCCTGGTTCTCAGCTTGTTCCCGGAGTGATCTATGTTCTGGTCGGAACAACAGTATATTATGTTTGCTCTCCAAAACAATGTTGAATACATGTGTACTTTGAAAATAAACAATTCGATGACTCGGCCTTTTAATTCATGTATTTATTGTCATCTGAATTCCTGAAAGTTAGCATGGCATGTGGCTTGTGCATGCTCGACTGCTTCCTTTTGTCCCACAACTCCGATTTGTCAAACAACACACCGCAAAGTGAAATCGGAAGTATCAGTAAAGCTCCTCTTCCTGTGCTGGTCTCTAACCAGATTAAGGGTGAGGCCCTCAACTGGCCCCACAGTGCGGTCCATCCGCCTAGCAAATATCATCTGATCAAACACGCCTGGAGCTCCTTCGGCGACATCGCCAAAGCGTCATAATGAAGCCCATCGTACATCAACATCACGCTTTCCTCAAAGTTCTTAATATGTAAATCAAAAGCACCAGACAATATCATATACCCCTGCACACTAGACATTTATAATGACAGCACTTAATATGTAAATCAAAAGCACCAAAGACCATCATATATTCAACACCATAAAAAATTATTAAAAGCATTATAAAGATATATATAAGATTACAACAATTCACATGTAGCTAAAATATATAGGATGACTTAACATGTAAATCAAAAGCACCAGCCACCATCATATATGCAGCACCATAAAACATTATTGAAAGCATTATAAACAGATATATAAGATTATAATATAAAAGAACTTAAAAAATAAGGATAAAAGCACTTAAAAAATAGGATAAAAGCACTAATTCATAACCATAACACTGATCAAAAATACAAGATAAAAGCACTAATTCATAACCATAGCACTGAAAATACAGGATAAAAGCACTAATTCATAACCATAGTAAATACTCCAATTCCAAATTATTTTCTGGAATCACTGCAACCACACATAATGAAAGAACTTTACCAACAATCTAAACGGCACTGTTCTATTTTTTCTGGAATCACTGCAACCTGAAAACGAACAGTTACAAAGAATGGGTTCCAAATTCCTAGAAATCATCGACAGAAACATATTTTTACATCACTACAAACAAACTATAATATACTTTGAACAATATCCATATAGGATAAAAGCACTGAAAATACAGATTAATAACCACTGTTTTAATAAGAAAGCACCACTTCAAAATTATTATCTGGAATCACTGCGGCCACACTCAATGAAAGCACTTTACCAACAATATAAAAAGCATTGTTCTATACTTTCTTGAATCACTACCTCCAGAAAATCAACAGTTGCAAAGAATGGGTACCAAAATCCCAGAAATAAGTTTACAAAAAAAAACCCTTTGCGAACACTATTTTTTCGGGCCGCACAAAAATAAAATAAAATTAAGAACAGGACTATTAAAATTGAATACATGAATTACATAGGAGTTCCTTCAGTTCACTACAGTGTAATTTTATTTCAATTAATTTCAAATTTTTCGGGTTTACAGATAAATTCATAAATAATGGGTAGAAATCATACCTGCTCCGCTAGATGGTGCCGTCCACCAGTTGCCTTTGAATCGCCGTCCGTCGTTCTCCATCAAAAACCCTAGACCTTTATCTCCAGGCCCGATGTCGGAAATTTGTTCGGTGGTTGTCTACAATTAAAGTTCGGAGAAAAAATTTAAAACCGTCACACATCCCAGAAGCTTTTTTTGCATGAATATATGATACGGGAAGCAAGATATGACATTTGCCTTTTCGTGTTCCAATTATCACGGGACCAAATTAGTGGGCGGGATTTTTACTATCTTTTTTATGCCTAATTTGACCTTATGAACCAGTTGACCAGCGTGTGAATTCAATTATTTCCTTTTTTGAAGCACAAAAATTGAATCAGAAATAACTGTTGGATTGAGAAAATCTACGATGTAGATTGGTCCCTTGGTTCACATATATTGATAGGTTTTCATTTGAACCCAACCCTATATATATATATATATACAGGGAACTTCTACGGTGCCGTGAGGGAATCATTTTTCACTTAACAACAACATCCACCCTATTTGTTAATTTTGTTGACACATGGTTGATGTGTCAACTTGTGGTTGATTCTAATGACACGTGTCTTTGTCTGGTACTATCAAAATATGACGTGTCAATCTCTCATGATTTCTCTTAAAAACCTACCTTTTAAAGATTTTTTGCCTAGTTATAAAATAACACTTTTATTTTATTTGTTCCTTCAATAGAAAAGCTAGGGTTTTTCTCTTTGGTTGTCTCCCTCCCCAGCCGCTTCTCACAAAAAAAAAAATTAATTTCTTTCATTTCTTCTTTTCGATTTTTTTAGAATCTATCAATCAAGAATTTATTTTCATGCCAGAGTTCTTGAATTAGATTGCTTTTCAATATATTTGAGTTTTATAATTTCTTGGTTTTAAAAAACAAGAAAGAGATCTGAGTTTTTTTTTCCAAAAACTTTGACCTGAAATGATTTTTTTTATACTTTCAGTTTCAAGATCTTAAATATTTTTTTAGATCTTTTTCTTAATTGAGTTTTGTTCTTGGTCTTCATGTATGTAGATCTGTTCTTGATCTGTGTTATTCTATAAAATCGTTCTTCGAGTGCTTCTTGATTTTATTTTCTGTTTGAATGTAGAATTGAAAGAGATTTGCAGCTTTATTCAATTGATTTTCCAGTTGATCATGTATAAAGAAAGCTGTGAGACCAAGAATCAACACGAAAGAAAGAAAAAAAAAATAAAATCAAATAAATCCCATCAAAGGTAAAATAAAATGAAAAAAAAAAGATAATACAAAAGACGAGATCTTTACTCACATTGATCCAAGAAAAGAATAAAAAAACCAAGAAAAGAATAAAAAAAACCAAGAAAATGTTGCAACTATAATAGTAGTTTTATTCCACTTTCTTCTTCTTCTTCTTCTTCTTTTTCTTCTTCTTCTTCTTCTTCTTCTTCTTCTTCTTTTCACCAAATTCTACCAGGATAAATTTATGTATTAATTTACACTAGCAGAGGAGGCTAAATCAAACTAAAATACATTTTCTTTTTATTCTCTTTTTATTTACTTTTATTGTGGATGAGCAAGAAACTGTGCAAAAAGAAAAAATGGAAGACAGTGGTGAGTGAGTTCAAGTCAAGTGGTGGAGGTAGTTAGGGTTCTGCTGGTGAGTTAAAAGTATATACTAATTATTTATTTATTATTAGAAACAGTAAATGGGTCTCTGATGATTCCACTAAAAACTAAGGTGGCACTTGGAAACGGGTGAAAAATTATTTTTGTCCGGCTAGCAAAAAGAAAAAAGGGCTGAACAAATGAATGGCTACAAAAGTCATTTTGTTTATGGAAAATTTCCAAAAAAAACTTTTCAGTCCCTTCTCTCTCATCTTCACCTTCTTTCCCAATTTTATTTTCAAATCTAGGGTCCCTTCACAATTGCCTCTTCATTTCACCGTCCCTTCACAATTGCCGGCGACTGAGTATCTGAACATATATTTAAGCACAAACGTTTGGTAAACCAAAGACAGAATGTAATCAAACTGAGAGAGAAGAAATTTCGCCGCTTTGACAACTCCGACTTGTCCCAAACCCTCTGTAAAAACTTCCAATCAATCCACCACCCCTAATGGCGGCGAAACCCTCATCCACCGCCGTAACACCCACAAACATCCCCCCAAAGCACCAAACCCTGAAGCAGAGCGCAATCGAGCAGCAAGAGAAGCGAATCGAAGAGATCCTCTCCTACCCAATCCTCCTCTCCGTCCAAATCGCCGTCGCCGTCAAGGACTCCGATTCCTTCAAGTTCGAGTGCACCGAGGTCGGCAAGCAGGTCGATCGCCTCTGCCAGATGCTCCGCTCCGCCGCCCGCCTCGCCACCTCCTCCACCCACGTCGTCATCAACGTCGTCCGGGTAGAAAATCGCGTTATTGGGGATTGAGCCTTTTGATTTCTTGTGCGTAGAGAGGGGTTTTTTTTAATTATTTTTTTTTTCTTTAGATTTTTGTTGATTTTATTTTTTTCTTTTTCTTAGATTTAAGTTGTAAGCACATATTAAGACCAGAAAAATTGTTTTTGCTGGTTTGTTGCTTTGGAGAAGAAGAGAACGATTTTTTTTCTTTTTGTAGGACATCAGTGGTTTGGTGTAGAGAAGAATTTTTTTTTAATTGTTTTGTTTTTCTTCTTTAGATTTTTGTTTCTTTTATTTTTTTTCTTTTTCTTAGATTTAAGTTGTAAGCACATATTAAGACAATAAAAATATTAATTTTCTTAATAGTATAATGAAATTAGAAAATATGAATTAAATATTATATTATTATAAATAAATAAATAAAAAAATAGATAAAATTATCTATTAATTCTAACATAGTTGAAAGAAAAATAATTTAGATTTTGAATTGGGAGCCATACATTTTTTTTAAGTTCCAAATATTCATATCCCTTCACATGTTCACCAACAAATTTTTTTTATCCAATCATTATCTTACCAAAAAATTTTATCTCCCTAAATTTTTTTTTTCACTAATTTCTAGTGAAACGAAAATGAACAAAAGGATATTCAATCGCACCCTAATTGCCGCCGGTTCAACTCCAACACCATGGTAGTAGTAGATTTATGACCAATATTAGGACCCTTTTCTTTTCTTTTCTAATTTTCCCCCACTTTTACATGTGTCACGGGAATGACATTTTTAGTTGATCTTGCAAGTCAATATCAAAACTGGGGTCTCCAAGCTGAATTTTTTTAATTGAAATTCATCCAATATATATTTTATTTGTTTTAACTTTTTATTGATATGTTTTAATTGTAATTGAAATATATATTGTGATAATTTAATATTCATTTTACGTTTAGGTACTCCCCAACGTGCTATGGTAATTACTAATTAACAAAGATAGTTAATTCTGTACGCATAATCTTAGACGTAAATTGCTAATTAACCCGAATTGTATAGTTATCTAAATATTTTATTGTAATAAAAAAGGTTGAGTCACCCTAATTTTCATATTCAAAGATTTTTCACAATTGACATACCTAATTATTTTAGAATAATTAAATATTATATATGTACATACAATACAATTAAGTGTATCATACCAACCAAACGTAATATCAAGGCTTATGCACCAAGTTAACATCTATAATTTCAAATTTTGTTCCTCATTTTTTTTCCATGACTCCACTTTTGTTAAATCTTTTTGTACATTTTTTGAGTTTTCAACATACAATGTGCTCATAACTTCAATAATAAACTAATAGAAAAATAAATTAGTTATAGAATATCAACGTAATCAATAATAATTAATTAAACTAATTAAAGAATTATGTATGTGTGGATTTAATTACGAATGTAATCCAAGATAAAAGTTAGAAAATCATAAATAAATATGATTTCATCTATAAATAATTGAACTATTTTTATTTTTTAATTTTTTAACAAACTAATTTTTTAATGTTGTTTCAAGAATTATGGGAGAATTCAATTCAAATATTATGTAATAGTAAATGACAACAAACGTATTTGTTAGTTTTTTTTTCTTGGAAATCATATTTTGACTCTATTATTATTATTATTATTATTATTATTATTATTATTATTATTATTATTATTATTATTATTATCTTCGCACCTCTTTACTAGCAGGGAAAGAAGTAAATGTCTCGAAACCGCTTCTTCATGACTTCAAAGGCTACTCCGTGTGCAAAGAGCGAAGACCTATCGTATTATTATTTATTAATGTGTGTACAAGTATCTTGCTTATGGAGAATATATTTTGTCTATTTTTAACTGATTTCATCTATAAACAATCTATTTTTTAAAAATTCATTTATGATCTTTTGGATAAAACTGATAAAAAAAATCTCATTTGTTGGATTACTAAAAGTTCTTTTTGCAATATAATCTTAGTGGGCAATTGGAAATTAATTACCAACAAAGGTATTCTTAACATGTAAATAAAAATTTTGTAAATCAAGAACACGACATATCTAAATGAGGAGCAATGTTCAACTGATACGCTGCTTCAAAAATAATTACGATATTACCGTAAGATAATTGTATTTTAATTTGGTATTACCAACTTTATGTTGAAGTATCTCGAATTAAGAGTCATAAAAGGTTGAAGATAATTTGACGAAAGTGGTATTATTATGAATAATAAAGTTAATATAGAAGTTTTTCATAATTTGAAATAAACAATATTTATTTGTTTTTTCGTATTAATAATTAACTTTCTGAACTTCATATATATTTTTTAAAAGATTATACAGTTTTATGCATTTTTTATATATGTCCGCGTAAACGCGGGTATTCAAACTAGTTTAGATCAGAAATTGGTTACAAATATTGATAAATGGATGGATGAAAATGCACGGGGGGGTGGGGGCATGATGCCTTCACGACACTGTAGTCATTTTCATATATATATATAATATATATATATATATATATATATATATAATCTGGAAACAGATTTTATAAATCTTGAAATACAAACAAACAAAAAACTAAAAATACATTATTTTAATGTAAAAAGGTTGAACCATTATTAGAATTTAAATATTATTTATATATTAAAAAATGAAATTAAAATTAAAGATTCAAGACAAATATTTATATATTAAGCTTTCTCAAAAAAAAGAAAATCAAAAAATTAAATTTTGAAAATAGAAAATATTAAAAATTTGATTAAGTGGGTATGAAAAACCTTTTTTTTTTTTTTTTACAATATGATTTAAAAGTAATTATAAGCATTCTTAGATAATTTTAAATCTTTAAATGATTTTTTTAATTAACTTTCAAATTTTGTTGAATTCTTATTATTTTTGTTAAACATGTAACCATGTTTTCTTTATTTTAACTTGCGAACTAATACTTTTATTATATACCAGCAGTGCTTTTATTATATAATCATTGTGCTTTTTATAATATATTAGTTATATACACTAGAAGTTCTTTTATTATATAATTCTAGTGCTTTTAATCAAATAAGGAAAATATAAAATATCTGATGCATCATTTTAATTAGATTTAAAACCCATAATTGGCCTAAAATTCATATATAAGGTAGTGATTCTCATTTAAACCTAATCACACACACGCACACATATATATATTTATGTATGTATGTATGTATGTATTTATTTCATATTTATAATAATTTCACATTGTTAAAGTAAATTTTATTTTAATTTTTTAAACTCTTTATTTATTTTTGTCGTGTTAATATAATTATAGGTACTATCTTGCCACCCATAATATATTGGTGGTAAAGGAAGTCAAAATTAGTCAATTCGATCATAATCTTCAAAAATACCTAAATTAAGGGGTCATGATTGGTCATGTGACAAGTTTGGGCTCAAATTGGGATTAAATTTCGTAAATTAAAAAACTCATTTGAGGGTAAATGACACCTTCCATAGTTACTGGGACAATCTCGCCACCACCCTCACTACAACAAATGACACCTACTGGAAGGACAAAATTTGAAGGACAAATTTGTCCTTCCTATAGGGTAAACATATAGGAACGACATATAAAAGTCGTTCCTGTAGGTCCATTTACCTATTGGAACGACATTTGTCGGTCCTATAAATAAAATTGTCGTTCCAACAGATTGTCAATATATTGAAACGACATTTGTCGTTCCTATAAATATAATTGTCGTTCCAACAGAGAACCAATTTAATGGTGTATCTATTGGAACAACAAGTCCTTCCAATTAAACAAAAGTCCTTCCAAAATAACACTAACCTCATTTAATACTCTCCACCTAATTTTCACCTTCTCCCCCCCTTTTTTCAACATTAATTCATGTTTCTCCTCCAGATTCGGCATTTATCATCTCAAAATTTCTCATCTCCAAATATTTTTGCAGTATCATAACTTGTACGAGGCAATGTACACTAAATTGTATGAAGGAATTTCATCATTCTCTTCATTAAATTTTTTGATGAATATCAAGGTGAATAACAAGTGGACAAATAGATCATTTAATGAGTTTCTTAAGTTATTGAAACTCACATTCCCATCAATGAAACTTGTCAATTCAAATTATGAGGCTAAGAAGTTGCTTGAAAGTTTGGGTCTCGGCTATGAGAATATATATGTATGTAAGTATGATTGTGAACATTTTTGGAAAGAGCATGCTGATAGAGAACATGTCTAGTTTGTGAAGAGTCACGCTGGTGGGAGAATAGTGGAAAAGGTTCTAAAAGCACAGTTCCACATAAGGTTATGCGATATTTCCCTATGATCCCAAGATTGAAGAGGTTATTATCTTATGCAAATTATAGAAGATTTCCCCCCAACTTTTTTTTTTTTTTTGATATTATGGTCCATTTGACTATGCATCTCCCCGAATAGGCAATTTTAGGGGGGAACGACCACCTGAGGTGGATGTATCTAATTGAATTATATTTGAAAGAGTTCAAGGGATGTGTAAGAAATACATACCAACACAAGATACCACTGTTCAGAGTGTGTTTAAAATAACTTATTTTAAATGGTTAACTCATCAACAAATACATACCAGTTACTTCTATCTTATTTCAAATAACTTATTATTTAAAATAACTAAACCTCAGGGTGTGTTTTTATAATTCTCAAATATTTTTTTTATAATTAACCCTCAAACCAAGGATAACTTTTGTAAATAATCGTAAAATAGATAATGTTTAAATGATGGATGATATGACAAATATGACGGCAGAGTTGGAACAAGATGATGAGCACGGGTCAGAGGGCCATGATGATGAGTACGGGTCAGATGGGCCATTCATCTAGTAATCAAAATCGTTGTCTTTATACCAACGATATCCCCTTACATTCTTAAAAATATTATAGTTGTAACTCTATTTTAATATAGTTAAACCTCAAGGTGTATATAATAATTTCCAAATATCTTTTTATTTGTAATTAACCCACACCTAGGGGTAGTGTTTGTATCTTATCAACATCACCAAAATAGATGCAATAATCTGCGACAATGTATCTTATTTTCCATTTTTACGGCACAGAACACAGACAAAAGTTGATGGAGAAGAGACCGCCTAAAAAGTAATATAGTTAAATTGGGATGAAATTATTATTTTTCTGTTTTGGTGAAGCGGGGATAGGGATGAAAGACCGCCTAATTTTATTTTATTTTGGCTGAAAGACCGCCAATTTTTCGCAAACATTGAAAAAAAAGAATGAGAAGAGAAAACCTATTTAGAAAAGAAAAACCCTTTTGTTAACTTAGCATAAAATCTCCGAACAGAAGACGAGTGGGAAGAAATTCAAGAAAACATATAAGCATATACTAAGTGGAAATTGAAAGCTTTTTTTTTTAATGAGAAAACATATAAAATAGACTAATTAATTATAATAACACCATTTAACAAATTTTTGGTAGTGTTTGAGTATTTTAATTTTCTTTTCTCTGAAATATGAGTAATCGAAATGTGTATGCGTGTATATATATAAAATAAAGGGTTTATATGTATGAATAAATAAAATAAAGGGATTATAGGGGGAAAAATAAAGACTTAAACAGGCGGCGGCAATGTGAAAAAGATGAAAACACAGACGGGCGGCAATGTGAAAAATTGAGCATCGATTCCTAAATTGGAGGCGGCAATGTGGAAAAGATGAAAACACAGATGGGCGGAAATGTAAAAAATTGAGCATCGATCTAAATTGGAGGGTGAATTCTTCGTGGAAAAACAAACCTTAATTCATCACTTCCACCCGCTGCTCTAATTCATTAGAATTATTCATCACCTTCATCTGCTCCGCCGCTCTCAGCCAAGAAGAAGAGAGTGAGCAAAGAGACGATGGGGTGTGTTGGAGAGCAGATCGATACCATCAAACCCTTGAACTCCAGACAACCCCTCACTCAAGCCGTTAGCCTCGATGCGTACACCGAGTTTTTTCCTTTTTTTCTTTGTTATTATTATTATTATTATTTTGAGAGTATTTTCATTTGTTTGTTGAATTTCTCCTTTCATGCTTATAATTTTTGTTTTCACTTCAATTGTTCTATCTTGGTTCACATTCCGGCGTCAACCCCTATTGTTATTGCTTGGTTTGGGTGCAAGTGATGTCGCTGGTCAGAGTCCTGACTCAACCCCGCAGCTCAATATCAAGACCCTCGATTCACAGATTTTCAGTTTCAGTGTTGATAAGAATGTATGTCCTAATTTGACTATTTCTTTAGAATTTACCGATCTCTGTATGGATTATGAAGATGAAAAAAGCTTATTGATTAATTGTTTTTTTTCCTGTTAATTTATGTTCCATTATTTGCAAAGATAAGCATTCTCGAGCGGGATTCTTGTTATTGTATATGGGAATTTTGTTATTGTATATGACAACTTTAAATTATTACTAGAGTTATAAGTAAAAGTAATTTAGAATTCAAACTGCAAATTAGAGTTAAATGAGGTGAAACGCTAATCACATTAACATTCCCTGATTTGCCAATTTCAGATTTCGGTCTCGGATTTTGAGGAGAAAATAGCTAGTCAAGCTGGCGTTCTAGTTGGGCAGCAACGTCTTATTTTCAGGGGCAAGGTTTTGAAAGACGATCACCGTCTTTCTGAATATAGTATCCTACCAAAATTGCATTACTAATATGCAAAAAAAAGTTAGATTTGCAAAAAATTATAATAGAAATCATTTTGGATATTTTGTTCTTCTGCCTTAACAAGATACAAATGTGGAACATGGGGATACTTTGCATTTAGTTGAGAGGCAACCACAGCACCCTCCTATGCCCAACACAGGGGACACAACTTGAAGTAATAGCACTGGAGGTAGTATGATCTGTTGCAATATTTTTTTTAAATAGGTTTAACTGGGAATGTACATGAGTTTTCTCTTTTTATACATTACAGGACTTGATCCTTCTGCTGGTGGACCACGCAGTCATATAGGGCAAATTTCCCATAGTGTAGTACTAGGGACCTTGAATGTTGGAGATCCAGGTCCAGGGGAGGCTCCTGTACTTGATTTGAGTCGGGTGTGTTTGCGTAGTTGTGCTTGAATTTACTGTGTTTGTGCAAATAGTATCTTCTCCCTAATTATTAATCATTAGATTTGTGTTGTTTAGGTCATTGGGGCTGTACTGAGCTCTATAGGAGTCATTAGATTTGTGCTGTATAGGTCATTGTAATTCATTGCTATTATTCACTTATACTGTGGGCTACTACGTTTTTGTTGTACTTTTGCGTTATTATGTAATGATGTTCGGACATTTGTTTGTTGCAGGTTGTGTTTTTGGAGTTATGCGCCGGTCGCGTTGCTRTTCTTGCACCTYAAAATYTCAAGGTGTGCGTTGTATATCTTTTYATATGTCTTTCCTTTAGAATAGATTTATTTATATTAAGTTGATTGTAGCATGCAAGGTGACGTCCATCAATTTTGCCTCTTTAAGACTTTCAGATGATTTTACAACCCTAATGTCTCTCATTTGCAATCTGTCTTGTACTAGGTTTCTAATAGACTTGAAGTTTTTCCCGGGCCAGAGTTTCGTGTGGGGTATGAAGAAGTAATGAAGTATGGGGGCAAGGTTATACTTGGTGATCGACCTGTTCAAGTAAGCTAGTTTGCTTTGTGTTTGTGCATATTAACAATATTATGTCAACTGTGATGACCTATGTGATCAAGACAAAAGCTTGTGTACACCCGCCTAACGGAGTACATTCTGTTAGGCAGGGCCTGAGATATAGGTTTTTATTTCATTTATTTATTTTGTATTTTCATTAGTTTAGTTTTTCGCAAGGTTTTCTAGTTTTTTTAGGGTTTCTAGGATTTAAGTCTTTTTATTTTAGTTAGTTTAGTTTTTTAGGGTTTTCGATTTTTTTTTGGTATTTTTTAATTTTAAA
>BMAC01000950.1:15331-28793 GCA_014905375.1 Phtheirospermum japonicum
AAAATTCAAAAAAAAAATCAATATTGTGAAAGTTATGTTGGAAACTTGCGGCCAAAAAGTATAAAAATAGAGAAGGAGAACGAAATTTTTCCGGGAATAAAATTTCATAAGAAAGGATGACATACCATCAGAGTCCATTCGCAAAAAATTCGACGATTGGATTAGATTCCTATATTATAAGRTGCGTACGATGGATAGAGTACAGAGGATGTCGATTGATATCTTGTAGTTTAAAATCTCATCTACAGAATCAAAGKTGTTTTGTGACTGACGTGGAGTGAAATTGATTGAGATTGACGTGMGATTGATTGAGTGAATCATGCTTCAACACCATGCAGATTGGAGTCAATCTTGTTTTCTTTCCATCGGGAGGYTTTTTGTCGTTTAAGTATTTTTTGGGGCAGAGTTGTCCATTTAATACATAGTTTGGACTATATGGTATCTTTTTGTCTTATATTGGAATAAAAAGATTCGATGGATTTTATGGGAATTCGATTGTCTGATATATAACCAAATGAGAATTTTTCCTAAAATATTATATTTTCTAATTCAAAAATACCGAGGGGACGGAATTCTCCTCGGTAATGCCGAGTGCATTTTTTTACCCTCAATAATATTTATTTATTATTTTTTATTTTTCATAATTTGTCGAAGGGTCAAATACCCTCGGTATTACTGAAGACGTAATACCAAGGGCATCTGATTCCCCTTTCAAGGGTTTTATATTCCCCTCCGTATTACCGAGGGGTTTTTTCGCTCGGTATATTCTTCCTCGAAAATCCTTCGACATTACCTTCGATAACAGTGACGGTAAATGTTGGCGCCGATTTACTAAAGGTTTTACCGAGGGTGTCGTTAACGAAGGTTTAATCCATCGGTAAAAATCTCTATTACTGAGGGCACATATGCTTGGTAATCCATAATTTAATTTTATTTTGTAAATTTTACTTCATATTTATCATATTTTTAATTTATAATAGCATAAACAATACAAATTGAGATTACTAATAGCCAAAATAATTAAGACATCAAATTTATGATTTATAATGTTGTATGCAAAACTACAAATAGACATACTATTTTACGAGTCACCAATCGAAAATTGGTGTGAACGATAACTCTTAGAATATAATAACAAATATATTATATACCAAAAAATGTCAAATAATACATACTTAGTGATTTAATTGATTAGAATCAATAATAACACTAATATTTAATTTATATATTTATGCACCATGAGATCCGTGCATCGCACGGGTATAAAGTTCTAGTTTTAATTAAATTTTTCATAACTCCTCTTGGGACTTTCCTGTCAAAGAAAGTTCAGGTATGGGCAAAGTCGTCAAGTCACATAGTTATAACTTGTACCAGATTTACGGTCAAATACATTTGTGCCACTTTCAAGTTCACCACAGCCATTGTGCCGTTAGGCCCAAGTGTTGACGCGCGTTTCTTCACGCAAACTTTCACACGCTTCCTTCTGAAATTCAGCTCTTTTTTCCTTTCCGATTATTATATTAAAAAAGCAACCATTTAAAAGCTTCTCCTTCCCCCACACAACGAAAAAACATCTCAATTCAGTTCAATCGTGTTCCCCTTCCTAAAACTTCCGTTTCTCTCTCTAAAGATTTATATATAAATAGAGGTTTTGTGTTGTGTGGGCTGATTTGATTTTATTTATTTTTGTATTATTATCGATTTGGGTTTGGTGATTTTCGTACTGTCAGTGAGATTTTTGGTTTTTCTGGATAGCGGTGGATACTGGTTTTGATCGTCGGAGTTGAGGTGTGTGGATTACTGTTGGTTTATCGGTTGTTTCTTGTGGTTAAATTGATTTTGATCGGAGGGTGATGGAGTCGCCGGAGAGGGGGAGACCGGTGGCGGGGATCGCCATGGAATTTCCGGCGAGCGATGGGGTTTTTTCTTGCTCGCCGCCGACCATGCCTCCGTGGCTCCGGAAGAGGCTTTCGGAGCCGAAGACGCCGCCGCCTTCTACTGTTGAAGAAATCCAAGCCAAACTTCGTGAGGCTGATCTTAGACGTCAGGTATTTTTATTTTTATTTTTCTGTCTGTATCTCTGGCTCCAGTTTTTTTTTAAATATTTTTTAATTTTAATTAAAATCAAAATTCTCCGTCTTTTGTTCTTTTACATTAGTTCATCTGCGGTTGCTAGTTTAGCTTCACTTTCTTATGAATTTCGGAAAGCGATGTGTTCTGTAGTATTTGATTTTTGGATATGTTTTTCATGCTTAAAATTGAATTTGATTGAGAGTATATTTATTATAGCCTTACAGGTACTTTGTGTTAATTGAATTCAAAATAGAACTTTTGGCTGAGTTCATATGGTTTAGTTTAGGAATTCCTTATAATTATAATTATTTTCCTATTCTACTGCACCAGCCTTTCAGTTGAAGGTTTGGTTTTTTTCCTCGTGGTAGGTGTTAAAGTTGGTCGCCATGTATGTTCGGATGCGGTCCCCCACTCATCCCAAAGACACGCACACACAAGCAAAACAATAAGTAAAAAAGACAATAAGAATAATACAACACACACACACACACAAAAGATGTCAGACCTTTTGATTTTGGCTATTTTATAGATTACTTGTTTTTCTTGTTTCCTCCCCCCTCTCTAGTATAAGCAAGCCTTTTGTCTTAAACACTCTTTTCGTTCGTTCTCCTTGGCTGTTTTTTCTGCATTTTCATTGGATATGAAATATACTGTTCCGATCATGCTATTAGAATCCTAATTTTTGTTATCTTTCGAAGTGAGCAACTAATTCTCATAATCTTCATTCACCTTTCTATTGTCTTCTGGTGTATGTTGCTTCACTGTTGTACTTTTATTACAGATTTGATTATCTGTGAAGCTTTGACATGATATTACACTGATCAAACTGCAGAAATTTTACGAGAGTTTATCGAGCAAGGCTAGGCCAAAGCCCAAAAGCCCTTCACGATCTTCATCGCAGGAAGATGATCCTGGACAGCGCCTCGAGGCTAAGCTCCTAGCTGCTGAAGAGAAGAGGTGGACTTTTTTCTCCTGGTCTTTATTGTCTAAGCCAATTTAATTGATGTAGTTCACTCGAGCATTTATGTATTTTAATCAAATCAAATCCTCTCTTTTCATTTGTTAAGATTGTCAATACTCACACTGGCAAAATCATTTTTTGATCTGGCAAGTAAGATGATGGATGTTGAAATACTGCTGCATCTTTTCTTAGTGGTGTGTTGAGTTCTTTTTTAATTTTTCTCAGCTCAGCATCTATGACTTTCTTTATTAGTTGTTGCATGCCAACCTCAAAACAGTTCCACTTGATTTTGTGCAACTGTATCTTGATTCTGTCATATGAATATGTAGGTTGAGCATCCAGAAGAGTGCTCAAATGCGCCTGGCTAAGCTTGACGAGTTGCGGCAAGCCGCTAAAACACAGGTGGAAATGCGCTTCAAAAAGGAACGCGATGAGTTAGGTACAAAGGTTGAGATGCGGGTTCGACAAGCAGAGGCCAATAGATTGCGTATTCTTCGGGCTCATCGGCAAAGGAGGGCCACTCTGAAGGAGAGGGTATCCCAGTCATTAATGCGGCGAATGGCTCGAGAGAACAAGTATAAAGAACGAGTATGTGCTGCAATAAGCCAAAAGCGTGCTGATGCCGAGAAAAAGCGGCTGGGATTGCTGGAAGCAGAGAAGAGGCGAGCCCGTGATAGGGTCTTACAGGTTCAAAAGGTAGCCAGCAGTATTTCTTACCAGAGGGAGGTTGAGAGAAGTGAAATGAAGGACAAGCTTGAAGACAGACTGCAACGGGTACTTAATTATCATTTGTTCATAAGCATTCTAAAATCTATGATTTTTTGTTTAATATGGCTCTTCTCTTATTAAAAACTTCTGAAAATGTCATGTCAACAGGCGAGGAGAAACAGAGCAGAATATTTAAAGCAGAGAGGAAGGCCATATAATGTTCTCTATAACAGTAGCTGGGACAGCATTCATGAAGATGCTGAAATTCTTGCCATAAAATTGTCAAGGTACTTTTCCATATCACTTCAATGCAACAGTTTCTAGTTACCTTTAGAAACTACAAATCTGAACACTGTTATTTCATACCTCAATAATATTGCAGGTGCTGGAGAGAGTTCACAAAGCTGAATAATACTACTGCAGATCTTGCTAGAGCTTATAATGACTTGAATATTAATGAGAGATCCGTGAAGTCTTTGCCATTTGATCAGTTTGCACTTCTTATACAGTCAACTGCTACTCTCCACACAACTAAAGCATTGCTTGATCGGCTTGAAACTCGCTTCCAAATATCTCGATCTACTCGTAATTCTTCTGGTTGCGATGACATTGATCACCTCCTCAAACGAGTAGCCTCCCCAAAAAAGAAGGATGCACCTAGGAAAGCTGCCCCCAGCAGAGAGGGAAAAAAGTCTTTATCTGCCAGACAAGCTGCTAAAATAAAACCTGTTCATTTGTCAAGGTACCAAGTAAGAATCGTACTCTGTGCTTACATGATACTGGGCCATCCGGATGCTGTTATCAGTGGTCGAGGAGAGCGGGAAACAGCTTTGGTGAAATCTGCTGAGAAATTTGTTAAGGAGTTTGATTTGCTGATTAAGATGCTACTAAATGGGCCGTTGCAGGTTTCTGATGAGGAATCTGGTCATGTAATATTAACGCGGCGAACCTTTAGGTTTCAGCTTGCAGCATTTGATTCCGCTTGGTGCTCCTTTTTGAATAGCTTTGTGGTGTGGAAGTCCAAGGATGCTAGATCACTAGAGGAGGATTTGGTCAGGGCTGCATGTCGCCTTGAGCTCTCGATGATTCAAACTTGCAAAATGACCCCCGAAGGGGATAGTGCTCCTCTTTCACATGATATGAAAGCTATCCAGAAACAGGTGCTTCCCATAGCACTATCCTATTTCAATGATCTAAATTTCATTAGCCATTAGGAGTTGAGCAATTTTATTTTAATTTCAGTTTCTGCTGTGCTGCTCTATTCTTGTGCTGGTTAAAAGCTGCGTTTTTGTAATTCCCAGTCAATAATAATCTCATTTTCGTGCATAATCGTTTCAACAATTTCTGTAATGCAGGTGTCTGAAGATCAGAAACTTTTGAGAGAGAAAGTCCTACACCTCAGTGGAGATGCTGGTATTGAGCGTATGGAAGATGCACTTTCTGACACACGAACGAAGTTTTTTAAAGCAAGGGAGAATGGCAGCCCAATTACTCCATTGACCCCACTTATGTTATCCCCAACTCCAGCTTCCTCTTCTTCACTTGTTAGCTCAGAAAAAGCAAATAACTCGACAGTGGCCTCTCAAAAGCAAAGCTTGGTGGTGCGGTCTTTATTTAAGGATGAAGTTGTTCCCAAGGAAGTCAGTTCCTCTATGTCAAGCCCAGGCGTGTCTCAATCCTCTAGTGGGAGTTTGGACATGGATAATTTGAGGATTGTCAATGAATATGTTCACGGGGAGCACCTTGCTTTGGCTGATAACTCTTCTTCAGCTGCTGGTGAATATCAAGAGGATGTCATGGTTAGTGAATTTGCCATGCAGTTTCATGTTATTATATTAACTTGCATTTCTATAAAAAAAACTGAGATCTCATTTCTTGACAAGGCAAAGATAAAGGAGTCAATGGAGAAGGCCTTCTGGGATGGCGTTGTTGAATCTGTGAAACAGAACAAGCCTGACTACACCCGTGTTGTGGAATTGATGAGGGAGGTGAGGGATGGGATTTGTGCGCTGGCCCCTCAAAGGTGGAGAGGAGAAATTAATGAAGCCATTGACCTGGAAATTCTCACTCAGGTATGTATCCATCGATTATGTTCTAATCCATCCCCACCCCCCACCAGCATCCCCTGTGCTTGCAGAAACAAATGACCAATTATATGGTTATCTTTACTCTTAGGTGCTCAATTCTGGAAAATTAGACATCGATTATCTTGGGAAGATTTTAGAATATGCATTGATCACTTTGCGGAAGCTCTCTGCACCGGCTTATGAGGATGAACTGAAGGAAAAACACAAGCAATTTATGAAAGATCTGGCGGACACATGTCGAGCAAGCATTGGCTTGCAAAGTTCACAAGTTGTCGCCTTAATTAAGGGGTTACGCTTTGTTCTGGAACAGATACAGGTCTTAATTCTGATTCAATCATTATTTTAATCCAATTAGAATCGATACAGGTTTATGCTTGTGCTTTGTATGTGTATTTTTTTCCTTAAATACTCTTTCATGATGAGGGAATGAAAGTGATGATCTTGTCTTGCCCCAGGATTTAAAGCGAGAAATCAGCAAAGCGCGCATCAGAATGTTGGAACCACTCTTGAAGGGACCCGAGGCATTATACTATCTCGGAAAAGCTTTTGCCAGTCGTTATGGGCAGCCTTCCAACGCCCTGATAGCTCTACCCTCAACTGCAAAATGGCTTTCATCAGCACGAGAAGGTAAAGACGAGGAATGGAATGAACACAAAAGTTCACTCTCGGAGTTGACGAAGAAACAAGGGAGCTCACCAAATTATCTTCCTTCGACCACTCTCCGGACAGGTGGAAGTTCATTAGTTAAAATGACGGGAAGTCATGCCGATGCAACTTCGCCCGCAAAACCCACAAATTATATTGGTTAGTAATCTTTTTCTGGAACTATTCATTATCGTAAAATAGGTCTCGGTTTTTAAAACGTGTTATTTTGGCCTTTCCAGAGACCATTGATCCCCATTTAGAATGCAAAGGAGAGGAGATTGATTTGTTGGTGAGGTTAGGCTTGTTAAAGCTGGTAAGCAAGATAGCTGGTCTGACAGAAAGCGAACTTCCAGAAACTATGAACCTTAATTTCTCCAGGCTAAGAAGTGTGCAGTCCCAAGTTCAGAAAATTATTGTTATAGCAACAGGGTAATCTATTCTTCAAATCACAAATATGTGTTTCCATTTTACAGATTGCACCTTTACGGAGGTATTTGTAATTTTGAAAGATAATTGGGTCTGTCATTATGTTAAACCTTATGGTAGTTTTGTAATTTTCAATGTCGACCTACTTACTGAGATTTTCTTAAATAATGTAAAACGCAGTCTTTTGGTCCTGCGACAGACCCTCGTGAGTCAGCGTATGGTAAGCAGTCAGGCGCAAATGGACAGCATCCTCTCGGGCAGTTTCAAACGTCTCTCCACATGTCTCGACTCGGTCGCAGATGCTGGTATCCCGGACATCGTCGAAATACTCACCTCCTCCGCTACAGAGGAAGACGACAACAAACGACTCGACGCGAATAAGCATCAGTCGATGAAGGAGATAATGTCGAGGATGCTGAGCAAAAGCCTGCAAGAAGAGGATGCCGTTTTCACACGGGTTTCTCGGGCCGTGTATGTAGCTGTGAGAGGGGTCGTGCTGGGAGGAACAGGGAAGCAAGGGAGAGAATTAGCTGAGGTGGCATTGCAGAAAGTGGGGGCCGCGTTGCTGCTGGACGAGGTGGTGGAAGCTGCGGCGGTGTTGGTGGTGACGGCTAAGGTGTCGGTTATTGTTCACGGACCTTGGTATGCGAATTTGACCAAGGAGTAATTAATGTTGGTTGATTGTGCTGTGTGTGTTGTATATATAATAAAGGGTTTGTGGTGATTGTTCAACTGCTGCTGCTATGTACAAATTAAGGTCTTATAAGTTAAGCTGGTGAATAAATCCGTATAGGGTAGGTGGTGGGGTGTGTTTGAATGGACGGCTGTATCTCTTGTTGGAAAAGAAGAAATTACGTTTGCTTGAACATGAATGTGATGAAACTATGTAGATATATATTGCCGATGAATGAATAAAAATGTTTCTGTTTCTTTGTCACTCATGCCCACTAACCCCCTGCTTCTCAATGGTGTCTGTTGTTACGGGCAAGATATTGTTTTTAAGAGATATTTCGGCTTATGGCAAGTGGCAACTAAATATACATAGCTCAGTTGTTTTGAACATTATGCATCTCATAATTTGGACTTCAAATTCTTTATGCAATAAAGAGTGTATTACTATTAATCATGTTCTGTACTTTGTGGACCTTATTTGTCATCCTCTTGGCTTTTGGTGAGATGACGTGTGACTGGTAAATGAAAAGGTTATATGGCGACTGTTTAAAGAATTTTCACAAAGCCACCCAAAATTGCATCTTTTTCCCTACAAACTCACTCCCTGTGCAGAAGATGAAAACACACAATACCTACAACACAACAAATATAAGTTCATATAAATTACAACACATCAAGATGCATATAACGTTTTGCCAAAACTCTGAATAACAGACCAAAAGTGCAAATTTCAAACACACACTCGAACGTAACCACACAATTTTACAAACTACCCTCGATGCAAACAAAATGCACAAACAAACATTTACAGACTCGCAAAAGCATTTCACGTCTCGAGACACCTAAATTTCACTACTCCGCCTTTTAGGTGAGACGAACTTCTCCACTTGCATGAGCAGCCTTCACTTGCTTATCATACTCGTCTTCTTCATCATCCTCTTCTTCTTCTATCTCCTCCTCAAGATCATCTTCGGCTTTATCCTCATCATCCCTGTCACTGCTGCCTCCCCAGCCAAAGCCCCCAATCGAACGGGACGCCGGAGGAGGGGTTTTGGCCTCCTCCACGATTTTCATGATCTCCTCAACGCTCTGAAGGGAATAGGTTGGGTTCTCTCTACGGTAATATGCGGCTTGAGCCACGTCAGTTAATTCCCTCGGTAAATTCTTCAGGAACCATGGGTGCAACTTGATTTCTTTGATGGTAATTCTCTGCGCCCCATATAATAAATCATTTTATTATTAAATTCTATTGTAGGAAGAATTGATTTTTTAAAGTTCTTTTTTGTAATTTTATCATTGAGTTTTTAAAGTTCTTTTTTGTAATTTTTAAAGTTCTTTTTTTCTTTTGTAATTAGCAGGTCAAACTTCAAGGGTAGTTTTCGTAATCATCCCTTCAATTAATCTAGAATCTTGTATAGCAAAATCGAGACAAAAAGCAACAACACACTTACCCTAGAAGGATTGGCAACAAATATGCGAGAAAGAAGGTGCCTACAATCCTGAGATATGTGGACATAGTCGGGAATCTTGTACTGAACAGCCATTATCCTCTGGAAAGAGCATATCAATATATGTAAGGGACAAGCTGAACAATTTACATAATTTGTACGTAAATATAAGGAATAAAGGTTGAGGAACATTAAAATAAATAAATAATAATAAGTAAAAAAAGAAAAAGAAAAAGAAAAAGACCAGAGTGAAAAGGCTTTTACTTGGATGGTTTTCCTGAAGTTCTTGGGATCTTCTTGATCTTCAAAAGGATATGCTCCAACCAACATAACATAAAGAGTCACAGCACATGACCATACATCAGCCAACTGGACACAAACCAACCAAAGTAAGTCAAAACAACTTGCATGCCCGTTTGGACTCACATAGATATGGATTATTTCATATACAAGGAAGAAAAAAAGAACTATATACAGTATCATTTTTCAAACGTGATAGTGATACAATCATCGGAACAATAAAATGCAGCCAGAGAAATTAGATAGTAAGAATACTATAAGATAAACTAACATATGGAATACAAACAAACAATCAAACCAAAGGTAGTAATCAGGGGCTGGGGTGGTGGGGTGTGAAAGCATTACAATTAAATACGATAAACCAGAAAAAACAGGATAACATGCTTACCTTCCCATCATATTCTCTTCTAGATAGAACCTCTGGAGCTATATAAGCTGGAGTGCCAACAGTTGATTTGGGCCTTGAATGAAGCAGAGATGACTAAACCAATAGACCAAAAAAAAAAAAAAAAAAAAGCCGATAAATCATAAATACGGATTCTTGAAATAAAAGCAGGTGGTTCATAAATTTCCATATAGCTAAAAAGACACAAATTCCAAGGCAATTGTTTGTTTAATATTTTACCTTTGAGTAACCAAAATCGCAGATTTTCAGACGCGGGGCTGGGCTCCCATCCAGAAGGGTGTTCTCCAGCTTCAAATCCCTATGGCATATTTGCTGCAAATCAAAGAGTAATCAATCCAAAACAAACATAAATAACCGCAACATAAAACAAGATCATATTTCATTCAATTTTCCATTGCTAAGTTTCTCACCATGGAATGACAGTAGTTGACTCCAGAAATGAGCTGCTGAAAAAAGTACCTGGCCTAAAATACAAGAAATAATAATAATAATAATAATAATAATATTTAAAAAACCAACATGTCTATACCAAATACATTTAAACATGTTTAAATCAACAGAAGATCAATCAATACCTCATCCTCGCTGAATCTACCAGCGTTGCATATTCTCTCAAAGAGCTCACCACCAGCAGCATACTCCATGACAATGGCTAGATGAGTTGGCGTCACAACCACCTGTACATCCCAAAATCCACATAATTAAATCAGCATCATAAAAAATAATAATATACTTAACTCCAGAAAAACCAGGAGCCTCACCTCCTTAAATCTAATTATGTTCGGGTGCCGAAGTGATCTATGATTTATGATCTCTCGAGCCACATTCTCATCAATCTACAGACAAAATGAGAAATGAGTCCCGATTCTTGATCATAATTTCGTAAACCAATTATTTAACCAATCAACGAGAGTCTAAAACATTGATAATCAGAATAAAGAGTAATAAACATAACAATGGAAACCAACAAAAATACTGGCAACAAATCTGAACAGCACAAACCTTATGTCCTCTTTCAATGTACTTCATAGCCACAAGCTCTTTAGTCTCCTTGTTCCTCATAAGCCTCGCGACACCGAAATTTCCAGACCCTATATCCTTCACAAGCTCGTACTTATCCATTTTTTCTCCTTTCTTCTAACTAAAAAAAACACCAAATTTATGCGAAATTGAGCTTTATTTCATACCCTAATGCAGCCCAATCCAGCTAAATTGAGAAATTAAAGATGCAATTACTTGAGATTTAAAATGAAAATGGCATTTTTTTTTTACAAAATCCCCAAATTGAAGCTGGGTAACACTACTTCAGCTCGAATTCAAAAATTCCAGAAACAAAACGGGGAACGGATCGATTACTTAGCTAGAAAACCAATTCCAGAAGAAAATCACTAAAATGTCTGGAATTCAAGAAGGGGACACACGATTTCCTTATTAACACTGATCAAAATTGGGAAACTAGTTTTTTTTTAACCTGCAAAGATTTGGGGGCAAAAGAAATGAAAGCTGTCTCCACAAGAATAAAAGAGATACAGACCGAAAAGTAGGAATTTATTGCTGAGATTTGAAGAAAAAGCAAAGAATATGCAGTGATGATTGAGTTGTATGTGTTATCGGGTATTATAATATCAGACATTTCCCAGAATATATACACAGATTATTTAATAAATAAATGTGCCTGTAATTATAAGACTGGGGAGGGCCCATAGTTTGAGGCGGTGCAGCCCAGCCCAATATAGTTTTCCGGACTTAGACCTTAGAGAATATCCAATGAGATAATGTGAATTGCTAATGACATGACAAATACAATATTATTATTTAGAATTTTTCTCTAATAATAAATATGAATTGTGTAAAATAATTAAATTACTATTGATGGAGAGGAGAGATAAATAAAGTAATTAATATTAATAGTGAATTAATAAGGTAAATTATTAAATAGACAATGTCTAGCACACCATCTAAATGTAAACGGTGTACTAGACATTGTCTACATTTTTTTTGTCACATAAGAATTTTGAGTTTATGAATGTATTCCAATTGACATCCCATTGGAGATACTCTTAGGTAGGCAATTTATTAGGTGCACCTTGCTAAGTGCATCATATAATAATTTATTATCATTCAGTTATATGTGATGATATATGACAGTTATACGTGATTATATGTGACAAATATTTGTTTAGGTTTACTTTTTCATTTTAGGGTTTAGTTTTACATTTTATGGTTTAATTTTGTATTATTAGGGTCTAATTTTCTATTTTAAAGTTTGATTTTTCATTTTTTTTAATTTAATTTTTTATTTTATGGTCCCGACAAAAATCTATCATTCCATCAGTTATATGTGATGATATGTGGGGAAGTTCTACACTCCCCCCCACTTTACCATACCCATGCATTTTTAACCGTTAGATCATTTCAATTTATATGCAGTGGAATGATCTAATGGCTTAAAATGCACGGGTATGGTAAAGTGGGGGGCACCGTAGAATTTTTCTGATATGTGTTAGTTATATGTGATGATATGTGTCAGCTATATGCGGTGATATTTAGGATTTAGAATTTAATATTCAATTTTGGTGTTTAATTTTTCATTTTAAGGTTTAGTCTTCCTTCCATTTGGAGGATTTTGTTTTTCATTTTAGGTTTATTCTTTTTATTTTATGATTTAAAATTTTAGATTTAAAATTTCAATTATTTGTGACGATATGTATGAGTTATATGTGAGGATATGTACCGGTTATATGTGACAATATATGTCAGTTATATGCGATGATAAATTAAATTACTGGGTGCACCTTGCAAGGTGCACCCAGGTGCATGGTATAATGACTCCCTTAGGTACATACAGTAAAAACTCTCTATAGTAATACTCTATATAGGAATAAACTCCATATAGTAATAAAAAGTTCAAGTCCCAACTTGGGACTAGTTATAAATAAGGATAAACTCCACATTGTCATAAGTCATACATTTTTCAAGTCCCGTCTTAAGGATTTATACCTCTATATAGGAATAAATGATTAATATATTATAATAATATTTATTAATTATATTTTTGTTTATCAAAATCAATAACATGTTTAAGATGACTTAAAATATTTATCTATAGTCGATTGTGACATCGACTTAATTTTATAGATCGATACTTGATCCTTCAATTTGCGAGTGCTCAATAGCTTGCTTGCATGTGATCCCTCTTGTTGAAGCCAAAATGATTCCAACTTATCTAACATAACTATAGCTTCATGACACGAAACTTGTGGTATTTCAGCACTATCATCTTCCGGATTATCTCCTTCGTCTTCTTGCCTGATTCCCACGATAATTTCTTCATCGGTTAAGACATAGGTAATTTGTCGCTCATCAGGATGATTGAGGAAGACATCAATATCCATTTCATTGTGGTAGTGTAGTGCCTTAATTTGAGAGCTCAATTCAGTGAGTAATTTTAGCCTCTCTTCATCCATTTCACTTGCAACTTGCACTTCATCAACACTAGAGGTCCGAATCTTGCAATGTTTAAAGCAATTTTCAATCGTTTTTGGCTTCACGTCTATTGACCAAGAAGCAACAGCATTTACAATTCCATCAAGGATAGATATCTTTGATGGTTCCAAAACACGATCTTCAATTCTTTTCAAGAGTAGACGGTTGAACCTACGACGATAATAAACTTTAAAGTTCCTTATGATTCTCTGGCATCACATGGCTTGAATTTTGGATGTGGCTATTGGTT
>BMAC01000950.1:44461-60880 GCA_014905375.1 Phtheirospermum japonicum
AGAGGCGGACACGGTCATAATAACTATTCATCATTTGGCGAAAATAGTTATACATCTAGCTACAATAATAACAATGTAATCCAAAATCGAGGAAGAGGCCGTGGACGAGGAAGAAGTTCGAGAGGTGGAGGATACCGATCAAACAGCAACGGTATGACAAGTCTAATATTGAGTGTTATAATTGTCATCGCTTTGGTCATTATGCGTGGGAGTGTAAGAACGATGTCGAAGAGAAAAACAATTTTATGAAGACCAACGAGAAAGAAGAAGTGGACCCCACTTTGCTTCTTGCATGCAAAAATAATCAAGACGAGAAGGGGAACCAATGGTATCTTGATTCCGGTGCAAGTAGCCATATTTGTGGAAAAAGAGATCTTTTCATGGAACTTGACGAATCAATCGATGGTGACATAACTTTTGGAGATTCTTCCAAAGTTCAAGTCAAAGGGAAAGATACGATTTTAATTCGTTCAAAAAATGGAAGTCATCAATTCATTTCGAATGTCTTTTACGTTCCAGCCATGAAGAGTAATATTTTGAGTTTGGGATAACTCTTGGAGAAAAATTATGACATTCATTTGAAAAATAAAAGTTTGACGATGAAAGATGAAAATGGTCGTTTGTTGGCCAGATTTCCCATGACGAGAAATAGAATGTTTTTATTAAATACTCAAAATGACGCTCCAATGTGTCTGAAGTCTTGTTTCAAAGATGAGTCGTGGCTATGGCATTTGAGGCTTGGACACTTGAATTTTGATGACCTCAAAATGATGAGCAAAGAAACAATGGTGAAAGGATTACCTTTCATAAATCATCCCGACCAACTTTGTGAAGGATGCATTTATGGAAAACAAGCAAGAAAGAGTTTTCCAAAGGAGTCTTTGTCAAGAGCACAACATCCCTTGGAGTTGATACACTCGAATGTGTGTGGACCGATCAAACCTCATTCACTTGGTAAGAGTAATTATTTTTTGTTATTTATTGATGATTATTCTCGAAAAACATGGGTGTATTTTTTGAAGGAGAAATRGGAGGTGTTCGAAACCTTTAAAAAATTCAAGGCGATGGTGGAGAAACAAAGTGGCTTTCAAATCAAAGCTCTTCATTCCGATAGAGGTGGCGAATTTACATCAAATGAATTCAAGTCATTTTGTGAGAAAAATGGCATTCATCGTCCCATGACGACTCCATATTCACCACAACAAAATGGTGTAGCCGAGCGGAAGAACCGGACCATCCTCAATATGGTGAGGAGCATGTTGAAAAGCAAAAATATACCAAAGGAGTATTGGGCGGAAGCCGTTGCTTGTGCAGTTTACTTGATGAACCGAATTCATACGAAGAGTGTACATGGAAAAACTCCTCAAGAAGCTTGGAGTGGTTACAAGCCAACTATTTCACATTTGCGAGTTTTTGGAAGCATTGCCTACATGCATGTTCCGGATCAAAAGAGAACGAAGCTTGATGATAAAAGCGCAAAATATATTTTTATCGGCTATGATCCAAGTTCGAAAGGCTACAAGTTGTTCAATCCGAACGGTGGTAAAATTTTGATAAGTCGAGACGTTGAGTTTAATGAAGAAGGCGTGTGGGAATGGAATGATCAAAAGATAAATGATCAAAATAGTCCATTTTTTGATGACAATGAAGAAGTCCCGGAGCAGCCAAACACACCACCACCGACGCCACCACCACAAGATGCTCGTGTTGATGACCCAAGTTCGAGTGAAGGTCCTCAAAAATTTAGAATCTTGCGCGACTTGTACGATAGTACCGATGAGGTAACAAATTTGAGTCAATTCACTCAATTTTGCTTATTTGCTGAAATTGAGCCTGTTGAGTATGATGATGCCGCTCGTGATGAAAAATGGCGTTTTGCCATGAATGAAGAAATTAAAGCGATCGAGAAAAATGATACGTGGGAAATTTCATCACTTCCTCATAGCAAAAACTCCATTGGAGTGAAGTGGGTGTATAAAATAAAAAGAAATGTGAAAGGTGAAGTTGAGAAGTACAAGGCGAGATTGGTAGTGAAAGGCTACAAGCAAAAGGCGGGGATTGACTACGATGAGGTTTTTGCGCCTGTAGCCCGTCTTGAAACTATTCGGTTGATTATTTCGATTGCGGCTCAAAATAATTGGAAAATCCATCAAATGGATGTAAAATCCGCTTTCTTGAATGGATTTTTGGAGGAGGAAGTTTATGTCGATCAACCACCGGGTTATGTTGTTGAAGGACATGAAAATAAAGTGTTAAAGTTGAAGAAAGCTCTCTATGGATTGAAGCAAGCCCCTCGTGCTTGGAATAGTCGCATTGATAAATATTTCCAAGAAAATAAATTTATCAAATGTCTACATGAACATGCACTTTATGTAAAAAAGAATAAAAATGGTGATATGTTGCTTGTTTGTTTGTTTTTATGTGGATGATTTGATTTTTACAGGAAATAATCAAAAGATGTTCGATGATTTTAAGAGAGTCATGGCGAAGGAGTTTGAGATGACGAACATTGGGTTGATGTCTTATTATCTTGGCATTCAGGTGAAGCAAAGAGATGATGGAATATTCATTTCTCAAGAAACTTATGCAAAAGAAATTCTCAAGGAATTTGAGATGGAAAATTGCAAGCCGGTGAGCACCCCAGTGGAATGTGGAGTTAAATTATCTTCACATGATGATGGTGAGAAAATTAATCCAATATTTTTTAAGAGTCTTGTTGGAAGTTTGAGGTACTTGACGTGTACGAGACCGGATATTCTTTTTGGTGTTGGACTTGTGAGTCGACACATGGAAGCTCCTACTACGTCACATTTGAAGGTGGCCAAGAGAATACTTCATTATATTAAAGGTACGATTGCTCATGGAATATTTTATGATTCATCTCACAATTCTGAGCTTGTTGGGTATTGCGATAGTGATTGGGCCGGTGATGTTGATAGTCGTAAAAGTACGACCGGATTTGTTTTCTTTAAGGGAAATTCCGCATTTACTTGGAATTCGAAGAAATAACCTATAGTGACACTTTCTACGTGTGAGGCGGAGTATGTTGCGGCGACTTCATGTGTTTGCCATGCTATTTGGTTGAAAAGATTGTTGAAGAATTTAAATTTGTCACAAGAGAATCCTACGGAGATTTATGTTGATAATAAACCGGCTGTTGCGTTGGCGAAAAATCCGGTGTTTCATGATAGAAGTAAGCATATTGATACGAGGTATCATTTTATTCGTGAGTACGTATCAAAGGATGAAGTGAGACTTGAATACGTGAAGTCACAAGACCAAGTTGCGGATATCTTCACGAAAGCTTTGAAGTTCGACGTTTTCAATAAATTGCGTTTTTCACTTCATGAATTTAGTTTAAGAGAGGGTGTTGAAAATAATAAACCAAATTCATTGCATGAATTTGAAGAGTTTTTCTTTTAATATTTTTTGTTGGTCCATATTCTAATTGGGCATAGTCTCTTGGTTGGTCCTAATTATTCAGATAGAGTTAATTAGTTTGAGTCTCTTGATTTATCATATTTATTTACATGAAGATGAAGAGTGTTTGTCATTCATGTATAAATACTCCAAGTCTTGGAGTCATTTGCAAGAGTGGGAAAAAATATCAAGAATAATATATTATCAAATTTTATTCCTCCACTTCTATATTTTGTGAGTTTAGTATTATTTTATATGTTCTCCATTTTCTAACAGGGCGCTGCTGGTTCGAATTGTTAACAAAAAATGAAAGTGTAGAGAAGGTAAATTGAAATAGGGTAAAAGGAGATGGTTTATATATGTTGGGTAAATATAGGCATTTCATTTTGAGGGGTCCACCAGGATCAAGTAAATCTTATGTGGCTGGGAGAGGTCATCTCTTCCAGACATAATGATTATTGATATTTATGGTCTAATGTCGGATTATTTTTACGGCTGTTAGACATTTAAGATGTTCTTTGTCGTGCGGTAGTAATGATTGGGTTACATTTAATGCATATGTTTTTATAAGTATATTTCAATCAATTAGAATACAGGAGACTACCTGATACTGCATCAAATATAGAGCTTGTCCATGCAAGGTAAGAAAGCTAAAAGATAGGTTAGTAGAAAAAAGGTGCTTCCGGGGGTTATCATGGTTCAGGTCATTTGGGCTTTTAAAGGCCTGGCAGGATTGATAACAGGTCGCGTAAACAAAGATGTGGGGCCATAACAGGTTGATAATAAGATGAATACACTAGAAGGTTCTATGCCTCGTCGCACATGGTATTGTGATATTATTTATTTATGGTAATATGGTATTATAGTTGTTTGTTACCTGAAAATGGGGAGCGAATAAATATCTCATAATCTTCAAGAATAATCTCCTAAGGCTGGAAATTAGGATGCCTGCAACCACCAACGAATGTCATATGGGGACCGGAAGGGTTTTCCGGCGAACCCCCTCCGATGGTTAAGTTAGTATATGGAGAGAATTTGGGCAAATAATTGCTTGATTAGTGGATAACTTACCTTTTGTACTTTTGTGATTATCTATTTATAGGTGTACTTTTCTAGGGTTTCCTTAAAATCAGGGCCTTACGCCACGTCACCCTTCTGGGTTTTTCTTTTGGTTACTCTACCTTGAGCTAGAGCCTCAAGATCCTTCATATGACCTCAAACCAGGTCAAAGATCTCGAGATGTATATACAGCGCTGGTTTAACCCCTGTCCTCGAGCTATAGGCATAGGGCTGAGCTGATCCTGATCCCTTTTATCCCGAAACAATTACTCCCCCCTACTATGGTTGTATTTCCTTAGAATATGACRATAGTAAGTTTTCCTACTATCTATCCGAGTTACAATCAAGACCTTGAGTTAACAAGCCATTGAAATTACCTCCCTTGCTATTTTTTCTTTTTTGAGCAGCTTTCCCTTCTTTACTAGGGCTTGTAGCCCTAACCTCGAGCCGTTCTCTTTTAGCTCTGAACTGGAGATAATTTCCTTGTTTTTCCCCAGCCAGAATTTTTTCCTTTGACCTCGAGCTGTTGGCTCTTCTGAATGGAGGATTTTAGCCTTGACCTTGATCTATTTTCCTTAATAATCCTGGAAGAAATTTTTTCACTTCAAACTCGACCTGCTGGCCTTTCAAAGCCGGAAACTTTTCAAACTCGACCTCGAGCTGTTAATAATTTGGCAGAAATTCTTCGCCTTGACCTCGAGCTATTGGCTTTTTAAGGCTGAAAAATTTTCAACCTTGACCTCGATCTGTTGGCCTTTTAAGGCTGAAAAAATTTTCAACCTCGACCTCGAGCTGTGGGCCTTAATAATCCTTGGCGGAAATCTTTCGCCTCAACCTCGACCTGCTGGCCTTTCAAAGCCGGAAACTTTTCAACCTCGACCTCGAGCTGTGGTCCTTAATAATCCTTGGCGGAAATATTTTGCCTCAACCTCGAACTGCTAGCCTTTCAAAGACGGAAACTTTTCAACCTCGACCTCGAGCTGTTAATAATTTGGCAGAAATTCTTCGCCTCGACCTCGAGCTGTTGGCCTTTTTTAAAGCTGAAAACTTTTTCAACCTTGACCTTGATCTTGAGCAGGATTCTTCGCCCTTTGGCCAAGAGAATCTTCCTCGACCTATTTGGGTATGATGATCTCATCCCATCGGCTCTTAAGGCCCAATTGAAGCTGTACCTCGAGCTGTTGCGGCCCAATAAGCGCATTCCATCAGTTTGTCTGGCCCAATTAAAGCTGTGCCTCGAGCTGTTGCAGCCCAATAAGCGCGTTTCATCCATTTTCTGGCCCAATTAAAGTTGTGCCTCGAGCTATTGCGGCCCAATAAGCGCGTTTCATCCATTTTTATGGCCCAATTAAAGCTGTGCCTCGAGCTATTGCGGCCCAATAAGCGCGTTTCATCCTCTGGCCCAATTAAAGCCGTTCCTCGATCTGCATTTAGGGTTTTCTCCCTCCTCCTCAAGAGAGTGTCTTTCCCGCTTCTTGTAAAAAACCCTTAAAACTTCCTAGAACCCTTCATTCTCTACTCCATCCGCTCCCTATTTGTATTTGGTGTTTTAGAATTTCTCTAGCTCTGACAGGCTCTCTCCTCTGACATCTTTATTCCTCAAATCTTCCAACCTTCAAATCTCCAGATCTTCAAACACCTATCAGATTGTTCTTGAGTTTTCCGGGAGTATAGGTACTACTTGATCCCTTTTCCCTAATATCCCTTTGCTTATATGTGTTTATTGTTTTTATTATTCTATTACTGTTGTTATCAATTTCCCATAATATCTGCTCCTTCATCCTCGCATACCGCCACCGACGATATGAGGCTCGCACTTGCTCTTCTCCCTGATCAGGGTGAGAGGTCGGGCTCAGCAGGGCGCGCCTCATCTCCTCAGAGTGAATCTTCTTCGGCTTCTCCTTACTCAAAGGAAACCTTATCTTCTGCGCTTCCAATATTAGATCCCCATCACATATCTTGTAACATATCTAATAAAACTTTAGGATATATTCATTCCAATATAGGAGTTCCTCCTTCCTATCAATTAATCCTTCCTTCTCCTGAGGATAGAGCTCCTCATCCCCCTCCAAACTGTTTAACATTCTTTCTCGGTCAATTGGATGGGGGTCTTCGTTTTCCGATTCCTCCTTTACTAATGGAGATTTCGCATCTTTACGAGATTCCTCTTAACCAATTTGCCCCAAACTCCTTTAGGGATATGGTAGGCTTCATAATGGTAGCTCAATATTTAGGAATTAAGCCTACTGCATCTCTATTCTTCTCTCTTTCAGGCCAAATCTCTCAACCCTCCAGGCTTTTTTTATTTTTCCTCTTGAGGGGATGCCAAATTTTTATGTAAAGCTCCCACCTCGAACCAAGAATGAAGGCAAAAATTCTTTTTTGTCAAATCTTCCGATTCTTGGGATTTTCCCACGGAGTGGATATGGCAGATCCCCGTTCAACGAAAATACAACACCAAAAAATGCTCTCAGGGTGCCCAAAACCTCGTTGACCGTATCACTCGCAGGCCTTACGATCTATCTCGTCTTATTCGTCATTCTTTGCTTTACCATTATGGTCTTAGCCCATTCGAGATCCCGCTCGAAGCAGACATTGGTAATCCATCAAACTCTTATCCTTATACTACTCTTACTTGTCTATATTTTCCTTATCCTTTTGTTTTTGCAGACACGATGTTCAAGAAGCTGCTAGCT
Source organism: Phtheirospermum japonicum (assembly GCA_014905375.1). NCBI lineage: Eukaryota > Viridiplantae > Streptophyta > Magnoliopsida > Lamiales > Orobanchaceae > Phtheirospermum > Phtheirospermum japonicum. Next base: position 51,637 of record BMAC01000950.1, read on the forward strand.
AAACCTGGAGAGGCACGAGAAAAGGTCGTGTCGGTGGGTCGGGCTCTTCCAAAACCAACCTCTGAGCTTCCTGTCGCTACAGGCTCTGAAGAGCCTGCCTCTAGACCGGCGCTAGCTGGGGAAGATCTTCCACCGGCAAAAAGATCCCGGACTGCCCTTTATCAAGGTCCTTCTCCTTCAACCCCAAATCAGTCATTCTTCACGCAAAGTGTTTTGAGGAATGAAGATGGCTTCACCGCGACCCACTATGTACAAGGTGTTTGTCCCACCACTGATCGGGAGAGGGTGGAGAAATTCTCCGACACAGAGCTTCTTGATGCTTGGAATGTGGCTCTTTCCAAGGCGTATACTCTGACTTCTAACGTCTCCGCTCGAGCTCGCCTGGGTTTCAACGACCCGAAATTGGCGCATGACCTGCAATCTGCCCGTAACCAAATCGCGGCCTTGACCTCCGAGCTGGAGCAGGTGAAGACTTCTCTGAAACAGAGAGAAGAGGAGGTTCTCTCCCTTAAGGATAAGCTAGTGGTTCAAGAGGGTGAGTTAATGTTAAAAGTTGAGAAGGCGCGGGCCGAGGGTGAAGAGGCGGGCAGGGAGGGCTATCTTAAGTCAGAAGAAGGCCTGTCTGTGATCTAAAGAGTTCGAGATGCTACACGCCACAACTTCGTCAACTCGGAGGATCTTTACCGGGTCCTTATAAAGACTATTCCCTTTTATCTGCACTACTATGTGGGTAAGGTGAAAGAATGGATAGCTTTAGGCGGCTCAGTGGATGCTTTCAACGAGGAGATGGCTCTGGAAGATACCCCTGATTACCCCCTTTTCCTTCCAAGAGACGAGGATACCTGGCTTAATACTTTTGGAGCTGCAGACTATTTGGAGTATGTTCTTCACCATTTTCCCGGGGCATCTCAGCCTTCTGACCCTGCAATCTCAGCCGCTCCTCCACTGCTCGAAGGCGTCACTCAAGGACTAAGAGATGCCCAGTTTGGTGAGGATATTGAGGCTAGTCGATTCAGCAGGGAGCTCGAGGAGAATCTGCTTTCTACTGCTGACTATGGGCAGTAGTATCTTGGAGTTGGGTGTAATCATTTTCTGATGTTGTGGTTGTGTTCAACAAGCCCAACATGTAGATGTAACTTTTTAGCGATGTTGTTTTGTAACCCAAATTTTCTTCTGAATGATTGACATCTGTTTTGACTTGCATTTTTATTTCGAATTTCTTCGTTATTGCTAGCTTCATATCTGTTTGCCTGACTACTCCACAAGATCGAGATCTTTAATTTACACCTCATTTATTCAGCTGAACTCTTGAAAGGCATCTCGACCTCACACTTCATTTGGGCGGGTTATGTACTTTTTGGTACAATTTTTCAAACATTTTGGGGGGAAAATTTGGCTTTATAGGCACTTATTTCCCCCTTTCCCCTTCCATCTTTTTCGTTATCCAAATATGTCTGGATTTTCAGCAAGCCCACCGCCGGACGTTTATGAACTTCAGGAAGAAATAACCAAGCTCTGCCGTCAGCTAGAAAGGAAAGGACAGCACAAACAATTTTATAAGGATCACTGAAAATCGTCAAACAACCATGTTCTTCATCTTCGTGAAGAAGTTTTGGATCTTCGCCAGCAAGTGAATTGTCTATACAACATGAATGAAGCTTTAATTAGCAGTGCCAGGGCTGAGACCCACCGCGCTGACATGTACTATCTGAGGTTCTGCGAAACGGATCATGAGCTCTGGAAATTGAAGGATGCTCAGCGTCGTTCTGACTAATGATGATTTCTGCTTATTAGTTTTTATGTGCTCGAGTCTTGGACTTTAGAGCCCCATGCTCATGTAATAAGTATTAGACCCTAGGGTCTAATTTTAATAAATTTTTATTCTGCTTTATACCTTTACATCCGCATAGTTTATTTTTTATCACATGGATGTTTTTCGCATGTTGTTCAATGGCATCCACCCCTCTAAATTTATTCCGAGTATCTACCCGACTTATTTCAGCAGATAGGTTTTGAGGTTGATAGAATTTGTTCCGAGCTTCTGCTCGATGGTTCTAAGTTTATAAAATATTCAATCGACAAATTATATCATTATTTTAGGAGTGATCACATACAACAAAAGGAAATCTGCATAAGTAAATTTACCGAATCAACTATTATTTATCCAAAGTAGGTCTTCAGATTCGCCACATTCCAGACTCGCGGAATTTCCTGCCCATCCATATCTGCAAGCTGATATCCACCTCCTGCCAGTATCCTGGTRACTCTGAAAGGTCCCTCCCAGTTAGCCCCGAGCTTTCCTAAGCTTCGGACTAGATCTGCTCTTCTCAAAACCAAATCCCCGACCTGAAAATTCCGTTTAGCCACTTTGCTATTATAAGCAGCCTTCATTCTTCGCCTCATTTCTTCCATTCGGAGGTACGCCTTTTATCTCTTCTCAGCCAATAGATCCAAAGAGTCCTGTATTGATATCTCATTCTACTCCTCACTCAATGCTACAACCCTATGGGTCATGGCGCACACTTCGGCTGGTATGACAACATCCATGCCATACACTAGGCTAAACGGGCTCTCCCCTGTGGCCTCTTTCGGGTTGGTTCGGTATGCCCATAAGACAGGTTGGAGCTCTTCCACCCATTTTCCTCCCACCTTTTCCAATCGCGTCTTTATTCCCCTCACTAAGACTTTGTTGGTGGCTTCTACTTGCCCATTAGCCTGCAGGTGGTATACCGAAGTGAAATTTTTCTTGATCTTCATCCTATCACACCATTCCTTCAAACCTCTCCCTGTGAACTGGGTGCCGTTGTCTGATACAAGCATTCGGGGTACACCGAAATGACACACTATGTTCTTCCACAGGAATTTTAATATGGCTTCCTCTGTGACTCTTTCTAATGGCTCGGCCTCCACCCATTTACTGAAATAGTCCACAGCTACCACAAGGAATTTCCTCTGTCCCGGGGCCATAGGAAAAGGGCCGACCAAGTCAATCCCCCATTTCGCAAAGGGGCACGCTGCACTCATGGTCATGAGTTCTTCAGCTGGTCTGTGCATCAAAGGAGCATTCTTCTGACATCTCTCGCATTTCCTTACAATTTTTTCTGCATCCGCTTTCAGGAAAGGCCAAATGTACCCTGCTATCAATATTTTCTGGGTTAGAGCCCGAGTGCCCATATGATTGCCACAACACTCTTCATGCATTTCTTTGAGTACCTGCTCAACTTCTTGTGGTCCTAAGCACTTAAGGAGGGGCGTCCCAAACCCCCTTTTGTACAAATTTCCTCCTATTAAGCAGAATCGAGCAGCTCGTATCTGGAGCCTATTTGCCATACTTCGATCTGTTGGCAAGATGAATTTCTCAAAGTATGCTTTTATTTCTGCTCGCCAATCCCCCCTTCGATGAGCTCAGCTACGGCATCCTCCGTCACTCCCCCAGATGCCATCAAGAGAGTTATCTGCCTTTCCTTGCAATCAACCGCCGAACTAGCCACTTTTGCTAGGTAGTCTGCATGCTCGTTCTCTTGTCTTGGAATTTGTATCATTTCCAAGTGCTCGAGCTCCTCTCGATATTTCTTAATCTTAGCAACGTATTTTTGCAGTCGCTCTTCTCGAACCTCAAATTCTCCACCGGCTTGGTTGTATACCAACTGCGAATCTAAAAGCACCGATATCCTTCTGGCTCCAAACTCCATGGCCATCTGTATTCCTCTTATACATGCCTCATACTCTGCCTCATTGTTAGAAGTTCGGAAATTTAGCCTGACAGCATACTCCACCTCGTCCCCTTCTGGGCTAATCAGCATTATACCTGCTCCACATCCCGTTTGCCCAGCTGATCCATCCACAAAGACCGTCCACTGGCCCTCCGGTTCCTGAGGTCGGGTCATTTCTTATAGAAAACTGCTAAGGCTTGCGCTTTGATAGCCACGCAGTTTTGGAACTCGATTTCATACTCGCCCATCTCAACTACCCACTTGATGAGCCTTCCAGACGTATCCGGCTTGCTGAGAATTGATTTCAGAGGGAGATTGGTTCTGACTACTATTTTATGAGCAGAAAAATACGGCCTCATCCGTCTAGCCGTAACTACTAAGGCTAGGGCTCCCTTTTCGATTTCAGCATATCGAAGCTCAGCTCCTTTGAGCGCTTTACTGACATAGTACACCAGAGTTTGTTTTCTTCCTTCCTCCTTAACCAACACTGTGCTCACCGCGGATTCCCCTATGGACATATAGAGGTACAACGTTTCTCCTGGGTCTGGTTTCGTCAGGAGCGATATTTCGGATAAATACGCCTTGAGCTCTTCAAAGGCTTTATGACATTCTTCACTCCAACAAAAACCTGAAGCCTTTCTCAATACTCTAAAGAAAGGAAGACTACGTTCTGAAGCCCGCGAAATGAACCTATTCAATGCTTCCAAACGCCCCGTCAGACGCTGGACCTCCTTCACACTTTTCGGGGGGGTCATGTTAATGATAGCCTGAATCTTCTCAGGATTGGCCTCAATTCCTCTTTCAGTGACCATATAGCCTAAGAATTTTCCTGACCTAACCCCAAACGCACACTTCTTTGGGTTCAACTTCATCCGGTATTTTCACAACGTCTGGAAGGTTTCCGCTAGATCACTTACATGTGAACCCGACTTGATACTTTTCATGAGCATATCATCCACATACACCTCCATGTTCCTACCTAATTGCTGAGAGAACATTCTGTCTACCAACCTTTGGTATGTAGCTCCTGCATTCTTAAGACCAAAAGGCATTACCACATAACAGAAAGTGCCGAAGGGTGTGATGAAGCTGACCCTCTTTTGATCTTCGACTGCTAGCCTTATCTGGTGATAGCCCTGAGAGGCGTCCATCATGCTCAAGAGTTCGCAGCCCGATGTTGAATCTACCATCTGGTCTATTCGTGGTAGAGGGTAGTGATCTTTAGGATAAGCTCTATTCAGATCCCTGAAGTCCACGCACATCCTCCAATTATCTTCTAATTTAGGGACCAGAACCACATTGGACAACTATTCGGGGAATTGAATTTTCTTGATGTGCTTAGCCTCCAACAGCTTGGTCACCTCCACCCGGATGATAACCTCTTTCTTGGCCCCGAAATCCCTTTTTATCTGTTTATGGGCATAAATGAGGGATTGATATTGAGATTATGCTCCACGACTAATGGGTCGATTCCTACTAACTCGTTCGGCAACCAGGCGAACACACCTGCGTTATTGCGTAAGAAATTAACCAGCTCTTTCAATATATCTGGAGACAGGGTAGTTCCTACCCGCACGACTCTGTGCGCTTCTCCAAGAACTATCTCCACCATCATCAACATCTCATTTGGCTCGACCCGCTTCTTCGAATCACCTGGCAATGCCTGGGTCCCTGAGTTGCTTGTTCTAGTAGGCTCCTCCTTTTTCTTCCCCTGCTTTACACTCTGTACATACAACTTCCTCGAAGTGTACTGAATCAAAATTTTTGCGCCGTTGCCGGGGAACATTTACAAAGGATTTCAAAAATATGTTTGTTCATTTTTTTTTATTTTAGTCATTTATTTGTATAATTATTCTCTCTAGTCGATACGTTTGATTTGTTGTTGAGTTCATGCAAGGTCGTAGATCGCTTAGGCTCGAACTTGCACCATTCATCGACAACGTTCATCGTTCGAATCAAGTGAGACCACCTCACTCACCCACAAGTGAATCGTCTGCCACGACTGATTTTATTTGTGATCCTGTTCTGGAAACGATGTTGCGACTAGACCAGGCAAGCCCATACAATGAAAATTCAGCGCAGAAGTAATTAATTAATCACAAATAATCACGTTCAAATAATTTCAAGTGACAAATCACGAATTCAAACATGTAATAGTAATAAGAATATTAAATCATTCGACCTCACCCCCTCTCTAGAAAAATGTGGCAAACTCCCGGTTGCCATAAATAGAAATAAAGTAAGGAGAGGTAAAGAAAACGTCCCTGAATAAGTAATTGGGTCGAGTCTTGTCACTTTGAATTCGTACATCAGCTCGCCGTGTCAGATTGTCGTGATATCGAACAAAACACAAGAAATAAAGAAAAACATATCGAACAAAGAGACAAAAGAAAATAACAAAAGAGTCAAACATAATTTTAAAATAAAGCAAAACATAAAATAGGAAACACAGCCGCAAATCAAACATTTGGAGGCAAATGGTCATGTGGACCCTGAAAAGGCATAAAATCCATCGGATCGGCAGGTGGTGCTGGTGCTTGCCCGTTCTGCCCATCTAATCGAAACTGCGCAAACTCGGCTGTCAGCGAAGTTAGCATGCTCCCGTGAGCTTCGACGCTCGTGTACAACTGACCCATCCTCTCATGGACCTCTCTAGCCTGCTCCAAACCCAATCGCGCGTCTGCCCTACCGGACTCAATATCATACTCCATGCTCGTGAGTCTATCGTAAACATTATCCCTAAACCCTCAAAACTCACTCAAAAAGGCAGTGAAGTAAGGCGGCACCGCAGCATGTGCTCCGCTAGTATCCCCGTAAAATCGCTCAGGAGGGGGCTCGATCGTCTGCTCGACAACTTGAGTCACCTCGTGACTCCGGCTTCTCTCCCCATCCTGGCTCGCAACAATCTCAGTCCCCGCAGTCGCCTCGTCATCAGTCTCCTCGTCGTCAACGAGTACAGTAACTCACTGCCGTACTCCTTTCCGCTGCCCTAGTGGTCGGTACACTCTCCACGCCAACTCGAGAGGTTGCGGATCGTGCCTAACATCGTCGTGTCTTGGTTCAGCTCCGCAGAACTCAGCGAGCTTCGAGATAAATAAACCATGGATCATAGGGGCTGCCCGCTCATCTCCCATCTTCCGGAAATTCCTTATACTCCGGATCATCAAAGGAAGAACCTATACAGTTAAACCCCGAGTCATGCACCAGAGAGCATACAACTCGTCCTTGTTGATTATCGTCGGCTCCTCCTTTCCAATGACGCATCAAGTGAGGAATCGATAAGCCGCGTAAAGAGCGTTGTCCGTAACCATCGAAAGGGGGTATTGAGTTCTCCCCGCGTATATCTCCCCAGTAATCTCCTCCCAAAACGCAACTTCGTCGTAGCGGTGATCTCGCCCACGGAGTGTCGTGCGACCATTAAAATCGAGGTAACCCTCAATCTCTCCCCCATCCATAGAATACTCCACCCCATGAAAACGAAAGTATAAAGTCTGATTGGTCGAGAGCTCGAAGGTGGTGTAAAACTCAAGCATCAACCGTTCGTAGGCRGGGGATCTCAAACGTGCCCAATGGATGCACTCTAGGTTCTTAATGTACCCTACGAATCTCTCTGCAAAACGATTCCCTTCAACCGCCTGATCCATCCAATAATCTATGTCTATATAAACTGGACTTATGATCAATCGACCTAACAAAGAATGGTAAAGGTCGGTTTCGTCTTCGTAAATCGGAAAAGGGGCTCCAATTTCATGGGCTAAGTTACGACGTGGGGGTGACTCCATTTTAAATCAAAAACAAGTGGTAACCGGAAAAGGGGCTCCAATAAAACAGTGAATTTCGCTGCAGAAACCTAAGGGTTGGCCCTAACGGTTAGAGCAACCGTTAACCTTAACGGTTACTGCTAACGGTTACTGCAACCTTTAACCTTAACGGTTATTGCTAACGGTTGCTGCAACTGTTACTGCAACCGTTAGCTTTTCGTCGAACACCTTGAGTGCACAGGAAAAACGAACTACGCTCAGCCCAGAAAATCAAACACAAAACAACCTAAATAATTCACCCTGCAATCCAACCGCACCAGCAACCAAGAAGTGAAAAAGAAAAGCCGCACTTACCCTTGAAGATACGAGATCGAATTTGGCTTCGGGTGCTCAATCTTCCGCCTATGGAGTTTGCCGCCGACAGAAATCGCCATCTCTTGGTTGTTTAAATTATCAGGGTACGCGAATTGTGTTAACGGTTGGATGTGATAAAAAAAAATCGCTAAGGGTTGCTGGGGTGTAGTTAACGATTGGGCAGAGAAAACAAAAATAAGGAAGTGAAAACCTAAGGGTTGGATATATAAAACAAGTTCGGGCCGGGCTGTAAAAGTACTAACGGTTGCACCTAAGGGTTAGGGCAGCCGTTAGCTGGGCAGGACTGTAAAAGTACCTAACGGTTACACCTAAGGGTTAGGGCAACCGTTAGCTACCAACCGTTAGCTGGGCAGGACAGTCACGAGAATAAAGTCGCTCGGAAAAATAGAACAGTTCAAAACACGCATAGCAGAAAATAAGTAAATTTATTATTAATAATTCGCGAGCCGTGAACCACGAAAATTAAATAAAGCGAAAACACATACGAGAATTAAAACAGAAAGCTAAAAACAAAATAGGATTAAAAATCCTAACGACTCGACTAGAATTGAAATTGCAACTACGGCTCGCTAGACTTAGGCAAATTCTAAGTTTCAAGTGCCAGATTCATAAATCCGCTCTTCAAGTTCAGCAATCTTGTCGGAGGCACCCTTCAGCTCTTGCTTCATTCAACAAGCGCTGCCGGAGGTTATGCGCCTCACGCATGAGCTCTATCCCTTCACGGAAGAAAAACGAGCAGTACTCTTACTCTTTGGCTAATTTCTCCCTCGTTTCCTCGAGTTCTCTCTCCAAACCGTCAATGTTGCCTTGCAAAGAAGCAATAGTTGTGAGAGAGTGTCGCAAGTCGGTGAACAAGGACTCCGCCTCTTCGCGAGCTTTGAATAGCGCAGCTCGAAGGCTTCGCACGATGGTTGCACGTAGACGATGAGCCATGGTTGAAGGAAGAGTGTCTACTAGGGCAAAGGGTTTTGAAAGGTGCTTCAAGGAGATGTGAGGTATTGGACCTAGGAGAATGTTTATTTATAGGTGTTTTTGGCTTAAGGCTAAAGAATCCTGATTCTTCTTGTAATTAATGATTTAAGGTAGTTTAATTAAACTTACCCTTATAGATATTAAGAGAAGGAAACCGAATATACTCAAAAATACGCCCAGAAATAAGCCAAATCYGAACTTACCTTATAATYATTTCCGAATTTTCACGCTGAAACCTTCCTTTTCTGCAAAATCTGGACTGTTAACGGTTGGTCCTTACGGTTGGTACAACCGTTAGCACTAACGGTTGGTGCAACCGTTATCACTAAGGGTTGGTGCAACCGTTAGCAGCAACCATTAGCCGTACGCTGTTGTCAAAAATTTTAGAATTTCGAAATTTTCTGCACAATCTAACAGCGGATT
>BMAC01000950.1:70898-91226 GCA_014905375.1 Phtheirospermum japonicum
ATGCCGGCATCGTTTTGATCACATCCAAAAGAGGAAGGTTGATGTTGACATTCTTCAGCAAGTTGTAAAGCTCCATGAACTTCTTATTTTCTTTTGCTGGTCGAAGACGGCTTGGAAATGGAACTTTCTCGACTATCGGCGAAGTGAGAGTCTTGTTTGTGAGCTTCCCCTTCAAAGATCCTGGAATGTAAGGGTTTGGTGTCTTATGCAATTGTTCTATCGGCTTGGATTCATCTCCCTTTGGCGATGCCTGCGTTGGACTCTCCGTCATGTTTTCATCCCCTCCGTTATTTATCTCGACTCCATTATCGATCACTTTTCCACTGCGTAGGACTTTAATCGCTGAGGCTTGCTCCGTTTGACTCGGAAACTTGTCCTTTTCCTTGTTTGATCTTGCAATGTCAGTCGCCATTTGTCCTATCGTCCTATCAATCCTCTCCACACTCTTAGCAAGATCATGCACTATCTTGGAGAGACTGTCAATACTATTCATTCTTTTAGAGAGGTCGTCTATCTTTGCATTCACTTTTACAAGTCCCTCTCTATTAATGAGCGTCTCAGTCACTTGATTTTGTTGCCACACCAACAATTGATCATCTGGCTTAACCGAATTTGACGTTTGCCCCTTTGTAGGCGGTGGTGGTGGAGGAAGGTACCGTGGGTCGGTCTGTGGCTTCATTGGCGCATAATGTGGGTTCTCAGGACCCCACTTGAAAAAGGGAGAATCACGCTGTGCCTGAAATTGGTTTGTGGGTTTCTGCCCAGAATTGTTGTGTTGGAAATTTTGCACGGCGTTGACCTCTATGTTCGATTCATCGTCAAAAGTCACCGAACACGCATTCGCTCCATGTCCAAATGCTCCACAGATTCCACATGTCTCTTGCGAAGGTTGCGATTTGTTGCTGTTTTAAAACCAAATGCTCCACAAATTTCAAGCTTTTTAGTGCTTACTTATGAAAATTTGTCAAAAGATCAATAGCTTGCCCGCAAGAGAACGGGGTCGCGCGTAGTTAGGCAACTTGACTCGAGTCGTCTCTCGAGGAACATACAATTGGAGTCTTAAATAATTTGTTCAATTTCAAATAACTCATACAAATGGGGGGGGGTTTGTGATGAAGTTTAATAACTACAAATTTAACGAACAAACTAAATAAATTAACTAAGCTAAAATAAATTATCTAATTAATAAAATAAACTTAAACAATAAATAACTAATTCAATAACTAAGAAGTAATTCAGAATCAGCAATTTAAACTAAACATTCAAGTGAAAAACTGCTAACTGTTGCAACCCTTAGCGCTAACTGTTGCTGCCTGCAACCCTTAGCACTAACGGTTACTACTAACTGTTGGTCCAACCGTTAACAGTAACAGTTAACAGCAACGGTTAACACTAACTGTTGGTATGAACTTAACGTAAACTGCATGCATAAACTAATCTCCAACCAACGAAATATTAAACTACTAACAATAAGCATGTAAGACTGGAAATAAACTAAGATCAATCAACTAAATAGTTCAGCAAATCCAAACGAAGCAACAATACGAACATAAACGAACCAATATTCTAAACATTAAAGACTAATGATTAAAAACTAAGAAAATTGAATAAACGTTCAAAGTACTCGTTTAAGCTACTGGAAATCGAAGGATCTTCGGCTGGCGCAGCGAACGGGACTCCAATGGATGAATCGACGTTGAACGGCTTGAGAACTCGTAGTCATCGATTCTTCGTCGCTCCCTTGATCGTCGCGTCTTGTTATTATTATCCGTCTTGAAACCCTCGGGATTATACTCTGAATTTAGGGTTAGAAGGCGTACATGCAGACCTAACTGCCCGAAATTCGGATTAAGAGAGGTATTTATAGGGTTTTCTGTGATCTGGGCCGAAAAATCTGTCTGCTTCATTCTGGGCCCCGCTAACGGTTGGTTGCTAACGGTTAGAGCAACCGTTAGTCTCTTTTCTGTCTTTCGGGCCTGTTACTAATGGTTAAGGCTAATGGTTGGTATTAACGGTTGGTATAACCGTTAGTGCTAAGGGTTGTGCAACCGTTAGTACTAAAGGTTGGTTCAACCGTTAGGGGTAACCATTAACTCCACGAACTTGCTACTTTTTGCCGGAAAGTTCGATCTTCTCCTCTCGATCATTGTACTTTATCTCTAACGCGCTGAACACTCCCGGGTACTTAGCTGTAAAGTGAAAAACATCCAATAATCACTTATTTTGCATCAATTAGATCAAAACACGGTAAAATAAGTTGGAAATCTAAATATACGAAATTAAGCTCGAATGGTCCAACTTATACCAAAAACACTGATAAAAAGATACTAAAACGCTACTAAAAATAACCACAAAAGCATGTTAATCATGTACTGGTCGCTACCTACCTCCCCCACCTCACCCCTTACGGGGAACTTCATCTTCATATGGTAAATAAACACCACTGCCTGGAAACTGCTGAGTGATGGTCTCCCGAGCATGGCGTTATATGCCGAAGGGGCATCCACCACCAAGAAACGGATCATCTTGGTCTTTCGACAATATGCCTCGCCCAAGGAGACAGAAAGTACTATTGACCCTAAAGGCTGTATAGTACCTCCTACGAACCCAATCAAAGAGGTCTCCACTGGCTCCAACTTCTCTTCGAGATCCATCTTTTCCAAACAATCCAGAAATAAGATGTCCGCCGAACTTCCTGTATCCACAAAGATGCGTCCGATTTCATAATTAGATATCATTTCCCTAATTACCAAATCATCTGCATGTGGTCTTAGAACCTCTCCAACATCCTGAGGCCCAAAGTGTATAACCGGATTATCTACCACTTGCTCGATCTCAAGTCCTTTCCTCCTCTCCGGGTCAGCTGCTCTGACGTACCCCTTTCTCAATCTGTTTGAATCACCGTCTCCAGGTCCTCCTACGATCATGTTAATCACCCCTCTCCTCAGGGGATCCTTCTCTTTCTCGTCGTTCCTTAACTCTGGGCGCTGCCCTGGCAGAGATTGTCTACCCACTTTCCTAAAGGTTGCTCTACCCTTTCTCCTCTCTGTGTACACAAATTCCTTCAAATGTCCTGCTTGGATGAGTCTCTCTATCTCATCCCTCAGGTGAGTGCATTGCTCTGTGGTGTGCCCATAATCATTATGGAAACGACAAAACTTGTCGGACTTCTCCCTCCTAGGAGTTGCTGAATATGTTCGGGGCCATTTCAAATCTGGTCGCCGCTCGATTGCTATAAAAACCTCATCTTGCGGGAAAGCAAGAGGTGTATACCGATCCATTCGAGCCTTACTAACTCCTAGCTCAGACCTGAGTTTCTTACTTGATCCCCTATCCTCTCCTTTTTCTCTTCTCCTCTCTAACTCCTCCCCCCTGTCCCTACGCTTATCGACTTCATCCTTCACACGTAGGGCCTCTTCCAAGTTGATAAACTTCTCAACCCGGGCTAAGAGGTCTCCAAAGCTCCTTGGTGGTTCTACCACTAGAGACTGGAAGAAATCTCCCCTGTTTAGTCTCTGGGCTAAAGCATTCATCAATGTTTCTTCTGAGGCTGATGGCACCTCCAACTTAGCTGTAGTGAACCGATTTATGTAGGCTCTGAGGCTTTCTCGTTCTTTCTGCTGGATGCTGAATAGCTCTAGTGCTATTTTTTGGTATTTTCTGCAACTAGTGAACTGGTGTAGGAAAGCTGCACTGAACTCTTTAAAATTGTGTATCGATCCTGGCGGCAGTTGACTGAACCAAAGTTGCGCCGCCTTAGTAAAGGCGGTAGGGAAGACCCTACACATTACCGTATCAGTGAATTGGTATACTGTTGTTGAATCCTCATATCTGCACAAATGGTCATAGGGATCCGCGGTTCCGTCGTATTCGAATCCCATCGACCGGTAACCGCTGGGTAAAGCATCTCTCAAGACCTCCTCAGCGAATGGGGTCGCCCGACGAGCTCTTGCCGGAAGAGCTTGACTTGCTAACTTCCTCTTGAGCTCTCATCTCCTTATGCAGGTTTTCCACCACCTCTGGTAGATCCGAAGCATTCTTGCTGAAAGTGTCATCAGTTGACACAGCTGTACTCTCATCATCTAGCGGTCCCGAACCGTGGGGCGGCTTTGCTATATTTTCCCCCGCCTGGGTGTTTCCTCGAGGTGGTACTGAAGGTGGTGCGCCCCTGTCAGCCAATCTCTTGTCAACCGCCTCCTCCACAGCTCGTGTGATAATACCTGATAACTGCTCTAAAAACAGTGATCCCAACGGGTTTGCTCCTGGGGCTGATGAGAATCCTGTTCCAAGAGTCGGGTTAGGGGTTTTCGCAGCCAGATCTGGGGTGTGCTCTGCGGAACACCTGCCTCTTCCACCGTTCTCCCTGTCGTGCCCGTCATCGGCGTCTTATTCAAATCCCTATCCAGATTTCGTCGTAACTCCTCCATTCTTGCGTACTTTAGAACACTCACGTCTTAAAACTGATGATATTTCCCACAGACGGCGCCAATTGTTTGTTACCTGAAAATGGAGAGCGAATAAATATCTCCTAACCTTCAAGAATAATCTCCAAAGGCTGGAAATTAGGATGCCTGCAACCACCAACGAATGTCAGATGGGAACCAGAAGGGTTTTCCGGCGAACCCCCTCCGATGCTTAAGTTAATATATGGAGAGAATTTGGGCAAATAATTGCTTGATTAGAGGATAACTTACCTTTTGTACTTTTGTGATTATCTATTTATAAGTGTACTTTTCTAGGGTTTCCTTAAAATCAGGGCCTTACACCACGTCACCCTTCTGGGTTTTTCTTTTGGTTACTCTACTTTGAGCTAGAGCCTCAAGGTCCTTCATATGACCTCAAACCAGGTCAAAGATCTCGAGCTGTATATACAGCGCTGGTTTAACCCCTGTCCTCGAGTTAGAGGCATAGGGCTGAGTTGATCCTGATCCCTTTTATCCCGAAACAATAGTAATATGAGACAATTATGGAATATGATTAATTACGGAAGTATAGATATTATGGTAAGAGAGCAAGAATATTAATATGATATGGTTTCCTAATTATAGAGATTAAATACAAATTGGAGACAGAAAACCCTAACTTGAGGCATACGTCTCTAAATATCTATATAAATAGGATAATAAAGTTGATAATTCTTACTTTCTTGCTCTCATTTTTATTCACAAACATAATTAAATTAAGTATCAGAGTGATTATGCTAGGTTTGAGTTTTTGTACGGGTTAATCGTGATTTATGAAAGCTGATTTCGACGCGATCCAACCTCTTTCTTGGTGAACCAAATTACTAGTCGCATCAATACTTAATTGAACACACATTTAACATTCATGCTTATTTGAGAAAATAACACTACGGACTACAAGTCCACTAAGAATTCTAGTAAGAAAAAGTTCGTCGAACCGGTTCAAATTTCACGTCTTCCGAAACAGCTCAGAAAGAGTCTCACCCTTGCCCTCCTCCATTCCATCCACCGCATTCTCTTTGTTAAGTGAGATCTCATTAGGATCCTGCATGTGTCTGAATGAGAATTCGTGTTCGACTTCACTAAAGCTATCGGGGCCACACTCTGGATCTCCGTCTCCATTTGACAACCGATCTGCATCATCCAGATGGCTCAAGGAGCCTTCCGAGGAACACGGAGATAAAGTACCCGAAGCAACCGTAATGATCTCATCTCTCTCATCGATTGTTGACTCGAGAGAACATGTTGACCTCGTGGTAATGGAGTTCGTCGCCTTGGACCGTTCTTTCACCCTTTTACACCAACTATGCAATGAATCTCTTACGCTCTCGGCTATCAAAGCCTTCTTGAAACGCGATCCCATCTAAAACGGAAATCAAGGTGAGACGAGATGAATACAGAAACACGGTCGACGTAATATGTTTAGAAAAAAACTCAAAAAAAAAAAAAAGAAACTGCTTACCGTTGTGATGATTACGTTTAGAGGGACAGTGCTATAGCTACACCAAAACTGAACAAGGACACTGCATTTAATGGAACATTGTCATGTATGATATTATAATTGGGCATGTTGCAATTATCTAATGTATTAAAATAATTATTAAATCATGACATTTTTTGTATAATAATTTTACAAAAGCTTGAGAAAAAATCTACCCGGAAATCAGCCGAATAACGATCATCGCATGATTTTTCATGAAACACGAACGCTGCTTCAGCCCCCACTACACGAATTAATTAGTCAGAGAGAAAAAATCATAAACATGCCGAATAATATGTCATGTGATCACCAAAATTTTCAAGCCTTAGGGAATATGGTTTAGTTCTTACCAAGGACCAGATGAAGGTTGCCATCTCAAAAGCATTCTGCATTAATTAAACGACAAATAGTCTAATGAGGACTAAAAAAGTTGAGCTATTTTGAATTAATTAAACTCGTGCGTGTTCGTAACCTGAAACGATATAAACTGAATCAAACGTAGTAAGATCTCAGGTTTCCCGAACCAAAACAGACCGTCGCGTGGCTTGACTTGTGTTCCAACGGACGGCCCTTGTGAAGGCTCTGCCATTTCGAGCGCTAATAGGGAGACGACATGTTGTAGTTTTGTGCCCACCAACATGACAAGCTTAATTTCGTACATTCGTGAAAACGTTTGTTATTAGTCATTTGAAACGAGGTTGATCGAATATCTTCGGTTATTTATTTATTAATTAAGGAAGAACTTACAATGACAGGTATGAAGGAAAGCCAGAAGTATATGTTGAGACCTGCACGAATTGAAATGAAATATTCAGAAGCAACTTTTTTTTTTTCTTTTTTTTTTTGTGATAAAAAATAAATAAATGAAAATTATAATTGTAATTTAATATTTTTTTTGGTAAGATTAGAATTTTTGTTACCATGTATGTTTATGAAGATGCATAGTATAGCATAACCCCAGAGTGGCCAGCTGCCAAAATCAACAAAAATCAAACATAAGATAAATGATGTGAACTCAGGAAAAGTAGAATCTAATATTTGAAAGCACTAAAAATAAATTAATAAATCCTTTTTAGCCAAACAATCACTTTTTTAATTGTTTGCAAAAACTCTCTTGGTTTTCGTTTTTTCAATGATTTGCTGTATTCAGACTCTTTTCTCCTTTTTTAATAAAAGCTCAGCAATTTACTTAAAAAAAATATACCTGATGCCAACAATGCCATAAAATTCATCTTCCATGCTCCTCACCATATATTTGTGAAAATTATATGAATGCGGCAGCTTGTGATTCTGCAATTTTCAAGTAAAACTATTTTCAAATGTGACCAAGATTTTTGGTCAAATAGATAACAAAAACATATAGACTAGTGTAGTGTAGTGTCCAAGATAAATGAATACCCACTGTGATGAAACCCAATCGCAGTGCCATGTAATCTGATTTCCTCACTGAACTCCTAAATTGTTTAAGAAAGCAAAGCTGCAAAAATAAGACCCCAAACAATACAAATATGGCAGTAGGTTTAATTTATTACTGACATTGAAATCCATGAAAATATGGCACGTTACAATAAGACGGAATATATTTATTACCATCCAAATGAGAATTCTACTTCTACTCCATGGATGAGATGCATGATGCAACGCGAAAGTGGATTGTCGTCTCATCACCTTGTTTTTTGCTGCTATAAACCAAAGAAATGACTTTTAACCATTGTTCTAAAAATCCAGGTTAATCATGGAGCGTTAGAAGAGTATAATTTAAACATTTAACAACACTAAAAGCTATTCTCTGTTTTCTCCAACAAAAATCCGATTATTTATTTACTTATTTTTCGTAAAAGTGTTACTTCAAGTACCTTGTGCATTAGCCTCAGCCAAGACGCATGCCTGAGTTTCCCATTTTCTCCAACTATATATCTACAAAAACATACGTTACAAAATAAATAACTTCTATTGTTGAAATTGGAGATGGGGAAATAAAAATGGTACCTTAGTCATAGATACACCAACAACTATACAACTATATAGAACATGAGTAATGCCAAGAACAAATAGGAATCGGTGAAGTTGTTCAAGTCCTTCAGCAGAAACAAAAGGTTCACGCCCCTGAAATTGAGTAAGAAAATTTTAATTAGATAATTCATTTCTGCAAACTACGATTTGCCACTTAAATCTCGCAATTATAGTCTAAAAACAATAGGGAGGTGTCAAATTTTTTTAAAAACATTTGCAAAAGCACCCTGTATTTTGAAAAGTCTTTCGAACTAGTGAATTATTTCAAAAAAAAAATGCCTGGAGTCTTTTTTTTCCCCTTAGGAAGTGGAATAAGTAAGACAAAATCAAATTTCAACGTATTATTTTTGCAATTCTGAGATTCATTGGGATATATAAATATACCTCACCACAAACTTGGGATGGGTCATAAATAATTCCTTTAGGAGGAATATCATGAGTTCCATTAGAAGAGTTTGATTTGTCCATGAACAACATCCTTTTGTTGTCACTATAATCTTCTTCAGAGCAAATGTAGAATTTACTGCTGAATAGTGATGAGTTGACACAAATTTGAGAAATCCATCTTGCCCATTGCCCCAATAACAAAGAAATAAGCCCAAGAAGCATAAGTTCTGTCACAAAATATTTAAAATAATGTCAAACAACCAAATAAGGCAAAATTCCATACATAAAATTAAATGAGAAAAATAAATGGCTTGTTAATTTCAAGCACTGCCCCTAATGTTTATTAGTGTAATTACAATTAAAAAAAAAAAGGAAACAAAGAAAAGAGCTATGTTTCAAATTACGAATTTCACCATACTTTGGAATATTCTGTAATGGTGCATTTGTAATTTCAAAAGATTGATTGAAGTATTCTGCAATCAAACTAAACCTTAGGGTGATTTTTGTCATTATACCAAAAGAAAATGAAACAAACAAGAGTGTCACAAAGTTCAGTTGATTATTGCTTCTTTTATTTACCTTCTTTAAGTTTCTCCAGAGAAGCAAACAGAGCTTTCCTCTTAGTCCTCTTCAACCACTGTAAACATCCAAATAAGAATATTGAAACACACACACACACACACACACAAAAAAAAAAAATAAGAAGCCTGCACCTTGCCAAATCTGTAAATGGACCTTTCAACAAATAGACATACAAAAACCATGACAGTGGTGACTGTAGCAACTGACCATGTTGGAGTTACTTCCAATGATCTCCCTTCTCTTACCGTAACCTCCACCATTTTTCACTGCAAATATATGACCTTTTTCTTCTTCTTTTTTTCTTTTTTCCCCCAAACTATATGTACACCACTTTTTTTAGAGAAAAAAAATATATATATATTAGTGAGTGTGACAGTTTGAAAGATCCAGGTAATGGGGAACTTGGAATGCTACTGCCAGCATCTGTATAATTTTATATTGAATCATGTTATGAATAAATAAATAAAATTGATTCATGGTTTATTAAAATATGGGAAAGATCGAAGCAGGATGGGTGCATGTGCCTTTAGCATGCATTGGGAAGATGTCAATTTTTTGTAATTTAATATTTGCAACCTTCAGTCCAACCTGCCACATGCATAATTAAGACCAAAACCTGATTTATGGGAGGAACAAAACAAAAGTAGCTTTATTTATCTAATCTGCAGCATGCATAATGCACCATGCCATGCCAGGGTTCAAAACCATCAAATAGTTGTATTATATTTTATATTAAATTGTGTCTAAAAAGTTATTAATGATTTATATTATATTTTGTTTATGTCAAATTATATTTGAAAAGTTATAATATATTATAATATTTTATTTACTAGTATTTAATTGTATGTGTTAATAGGATAGTATATGATAGATATTTTGTGTAAGAAATTGTTACTTGTGTATTTGAATTTTGACTCTTTATTCAAATGAGTAATCGATATTCAAAATACCATATTCTTGTTTGTTTTGAAATTCAAAAAATCAAATACTCAACCTACAAGTTCTTTCATCTAATCTATATTCTATTAACACATATAATTGAATAAATATAATTATAATAATACATCACAATTCGCTTTGCAGATATAATTTGACATAAAATATAATATAATAATATATTATCATCTATTTTTCACATATATATGATTTGATATTTACGGTAAAAAGTAATGAATTCTAAATTTTATAACAAACAAATTTTTTTTATCATTTACATTTTAAATACCCAGAATTCTAAATATTATGATTTAAAATATTGACAAATACTTGTACAAACATGTCCTAAAGTAATTACGACATTATTAAAGTAGCAATATCATGTTCAGATTTTCATGTCGGACTTGAAATAAATGTGTTATTTACCGATTCTTAAAAAACAAGGTAAAATTATTCACGTTGATTTCTCTATTCTCCACTTCACCTATTATTTACTTGTATTTATTATTATTTTTTTTGTCTTTTTTTTTTGTGTCCAAAATAATATGGATATACTAAACATCTAATAACTCATCAATTTATATGGGTCTATTATAATAATCATAATAATTAATAAATAGATTAAATATAAGAATTGAATTGAGAATACGTCCTATTTTTATTTTATTTTTAAGATTCAAAACTCTGTTCTAACAAATTTCTTTTATATTTTTCTTTTGATTAAGTCAATGTAACACATGAGTATTAAACTATTAAACTACTATTTTATATATATACACACACATAAAGAGGTCCGGTGATAGAATTAATAATAACTGCGAGGGAGAAAAAAAATTGCTTAGGATTAAATATTTTATCTTAACATAATTAGAATATATACCGTAATTAATATTTTATATTATTTCTTTTTGGTTACAGCTTTTTCAATAAATCTTAGGGGCAATTATTAAATGCTATGTTAGAGAAAATATTTTTGTCAAATACTCTAACTAATCATACAAAATGTCAAATAGTCCAACTCTATTACCCTCTATAATAATAATATTAATATAAATAATATAATAATAATATTAATAACAAACACCACCACCACTACTCCATCCCCGCCGGCCACCCCTCCCGTCTCGGCCGAAGATTTTTTCGGCCACCTGCCGAAAATAATTTTACTGCTTTGTTTTTTACCCAAAAAACATAATGCAAATCATTATAAAGAAATTAGGAAATTAAGTAATTAATTTTTTTTTACTTTTCTCAACACAAAGTATGAAATTCTCACCATAAAATTGGAATTTATCTTACTTTTTCGAACATAAAACAAAGAAATTTATGTTTAATAAGTAAGAAATTCATAACTTATTTAGGGTTATATACAATTTTGTGGTGACAATGATATTGTATTAATTATGAGCCTTTAATACTAATAATAAATTATTATTGGATTATCTCATAGTTTTATATATTGGAGATGTATATAATTTAGAATGATTTTACATTTTTATGCATTTTTTCGATATATGCCTGCGTAAAACGCGGGTACTCAAACTAGTTGTTAAGTATTAGTGTTGAAAAATATTTCTTATCAATTTTTAAAAATTTCTTTCGCTAATATTATCAATGTATTTCATACACGATGAGATCAAAAAAAGGGAATGACACTCTATTTCTCATGTTGAAGTTTTCTTAAGGAAGCCATTTTTCAATCATGACCAAGTGTACATTTTGTGGTATTTTCAATGGTATATCATACACGATGACGATCAATAAAAGTAAAGGACACTCTATTTCTCATGTTGGATTTTTTTTGAAGAAGTCGTTTTTCAATCGTAATCAACTGTACTTTTCGGTGATTTTTCCAATTGTATTTCATACGCGATGACGAATAATCCATTTCTCACGTTGGAATTTTCTTAAGGAAACCATTTTTCAATCATAACCAAGTGTATGTTGTTATATCAAGAGTGATCCATCGTAAGGTATAAAATCCTGATTTGGGATCATGATTAAAAAATGTAGAAACAAAACTACGAATATTATGTACAAAAAGGCTTATCATAATACTTTCATTTCAAAAGTAATCTTTTTGTGAGCCATTTTTTTTTTTTTGAAAATATTATGGTAAGAGAAAAATAGTAAGATCATTTGAATTATAAATAATCACTCATATAGTTAATGTTCATTAAAAATTAATAATATTTAAATTACCTTGCGATTACAAAATAATAATAATAAAAAATGCATGATAATATACTAGTAATATTAACAAACATTCAAACACTTTAAAATCCAGGCATTGTGCTAAAAATGCATACAGTCAATAACAAATTGATATTGCACAAGGAAACTTAATAATAACACAATCACATCAAACGATTTAATCTTGTCATTTCAAGTTAATTCAAACCGAACATGCATATTGGTTGTGCTACGTAGGAGTGAGCAAAAATAATGGGTACTCGGTTTGAAACCCGGAACCGCATGAGATCCGCCAGGTCCAGCCTTGGAATCGGACTCGTCGGTACCGGTTCCGGTTCTGGGTCCGCACTTTCGAGACCCGGTACCCACCGGATACCCTGTGGGACCGATTCCGGGGCTGGGTACCCGTTGGTACCAGTTCTGAACCGGGTACTCGGTACCAAGTCTTTATTATTATTATTACTATTATAATTTATCTATATAATTAATTATGCACAAAGATCTTATTTTTAAAAAATGACTAATATTTATAGTAAGATTTGATTAAATACTATGGGGTTTAATTTTTGGTGATTGCATGGTATAATGAGATTATTGTCATTTAATTAAGAAGCATAATTTAATACATAAAATCTATTTGATTAAATATTGTATTAAATTAATTTTGGTGATTGCATGATACCGGGTACCCGGTTTCGGAACCGGTTTCAAAAACTCTGGACCCGGTTAGTACCGATTTCGAAACTGGTTCTCTTTTCTTGGACCCGTTCTTGACCGTTTCCGGTTCCAAGAAAATTGACCCGGTACCCGGTTCCGCTCACCCCTAATGCTACGAAGGTGTCGAATGTACTTGCTCTAACTAATTACGACAAAATGAGTTTCAACATTGGTTCTAAATGACCACTAATATAGATTATATAACTGATGTGAAGACCACCGATGTTGATACAAAACTATTGTCAATCATAACATCGTTTTTCACATCAAAAACGATGTGACTTGAACATCGATTTTCGACTAGACGTTGAATGTGACATCGATTTTTGTCAATAACATAAGACCTATTAGAATGATCAAGTTCTCTTCCTTCTAAGTTCCTCACTCTCGCTTCAAACAATACAAAAAATTAACAATAAAATATTAACCCCACCCCCTAAAAAATACTAACTATATATACCTTAAGTCTATTCTTCAACCCCATACAGTTATCTTCGCATCAAGTCGAATGGCCAAAGCAGCTTATGTAGCAAGAGAGCACGAGATTTTGCCCTCAGTTCATCGTATGTAAGGGCGCATCCCACCTAATATTAATTTAATAAGAACTCCAGTAAATTGATAAAATAAAACGAAAACTGGGTTGGGGGTAGGAGGAAATTTTAACAAGAAACATACCAAAGTTGGCAATAGCCGCGTATTTTTCTAAGCTCAACTTCATTCAAAGGGCTCTTATCAAAACATTAAAGTATATCTCGACAATTGAGAAAATGAAACACTATCACTAAATACTTACAGTATAATATAATAAATTTAGCATAATACATAACAAAAACTTATAATTAACCTAACTTATTAACTTAAAAAAATTATTACCCACTGATATTGTTTGAGTCTTTAAAAAACACTTTTAAACTCCAAGTTTTAATATATATATATATATATAGGGTTGGGTTCAAATGGAATCATGTCAATATATGCGAACATAGGGACTCATCTTAACCATTAGATTGGATAATCTTGATGGTTGAGATTATGACATGTCAGCATGGTAATAATTTGAAAAAATCTATTAAATAATTAAAAAGGGTATTTTGGACATATAACGACGTTTATGAAAAGCATTAAATTGCTTTTTAGAAAGCACAACGGTTATATAACTGCAAATTCAAAAATTTATAATAAAACTCAAATTTTCAACGAACCATAACTTTTTTAATTTTTATTCATTTTTAATGATATATATATCAAATTAATCACATTCTCAAGATCTACGATTTAAGATACATATTGCATATTAAAAAATGTAAAAATAAATAAATATAATTAAATTTAAAAATGAATATTAAAAGCATTGTATATGACTATTTATAGCACTACACAAGTCTTCAACAGTGCTTTTTTTTTTTTTTATGTTGGTAGTGCTAGTTTTTTTGGAGTGCTTTCTTAATATTGTTGCGGCGCTTTTTTTACTACACTACCACTGCTTTTTATTTTTCAACATCACCGCCGTCCAAATCCAAATCGCCGTCACCACCCGAACAACGCCAACAACCATCAACCGAGGGCTCAGATTTCACCAATAACCATCAACCATCAATATTTGGAGTGCTTTTTCTTATGTTATTACAGTGCTTTTGAACTACATTAACACTGCTTTTTGGCTCAACATTCAACCCTACCCCTGAGTTCTTAAAAACTTAGCCCAACATTCAACACACCACCAAATTCAACCCATCACTGCTCCATCAATAGCCTACAACCCACCTAATCAATAGCATACCATTGACTCTGGGCCAACATTTATTCTCTGGTGGGCCCTAAAAAGCCCACATTGTTAAGGAGCAAGAAAATGGCGTTTCAGTGAATAAAAACCAATAATCCTACTTCTGTCTTAATCTTGGTGCTGTCCCATAAACAAAAGCATTCAAATAATAATTCTGTTGTCTGATTCTACCTTTTTCTTTTGAAATACTAAAGCAAATCCACAGAACCTTTTTGATACCCATTTCTTTCTTTACAGTGCTTTAATTTTTGCACTCTGACTCCGCACTTTTTCAAACTCAATCAATTATTTCATATTTTTTCAAGTTGCGGTGTCGGAGGACGATCGAAGAGGAAGGGGAACGAGGACAGACCGGATGCCGCCGACGATCGATGGAGGAGGTGGTGCTGCGCCGGCCGTTTCCGAATTTTGGAGAAGAAAGGAGAGAAAAAAGGTGGGGAGAGACGAAATGAAGGGGACGAGATTTGTGGGGAGAGACGGGGAAGGGGACGGGGATTTGGGTAGGGTTTGTTTGGTATTTAACATGATTAGGGGCCTTTGTAATTTACATAAAAACCCTTGGCCTTCCATATTAGTAATTTAATGAATTAAAAAAATAGAAAAAATATGGTCCACACAAATGATTAGATGTATGGTCAAAATTAGTCCCTAGTTTCGCATATATTGACGTGGGTTTCATTTGAATCTAATCCTATATATATATATATATTTATATACACACACACACACACACATAAGCTCCTTGTCGGAAGAAATGGACAAAAACAAACCATATATATGTGTGTGTGCAGGGCGGATCTACATACTAATTTGGGGGGACACGGTCTCCCCAAGTTTTTTTTTTTTTAAATCTTACTATCATACGTAATTATTTGATTTAATTTGTGTAATTATAAACGACCTCCCCAAATTTATGTTTACTTAAGTTGGTCTAGTGGTTAGTGTCCTCCTTTGAATTACCCGAATGCCTAGGTTCAACTTCAAACCCCACCACCCATATTTCTTTTAAGCCAAAACTTGTCACAATTCAAATCATATAGCCCCTTATTTCTTTTTCCTTTTACTTTTATTTCTTAAGAAAGCAATTGATGCCTATAAAAACCTCTTATTTCTTAATTCTTTTATTGTTCCCTTTATTTTAATTTTATTTCTTTAATTCTTTTTCTCTTTCTTTTTATTATTTAGATTTTATTTTGTTTTGACAAAACTTGTCACAATTCAAATCACATAACTCCTTATTTCTTTTTCTCTTTCCTTTTGTTTTTTAAGAAAAGAAACTGATCAATATAAATAGCCTCTTTTTTCTTAATTCTTTTATTCTTCCCTTTGTTTTAATAAAGAATTTCCTATAGATAGGCCTTATTTATTTTTTCTTTCCCTTTATTTTTTATAAAAAAATTGACCCCTATATCCTATTATTTCTTTTTATATTATTACAAAAAAATTATTCACGGTCTTCCCAAACATAAAAGTCTGGATGCGCCCCTGTGTGTATGTACGAGACTCGTGAAGTTTTTGATTATTGAGAAACTAAAAATATGTGAAAGAATGATACTTGGTATTATCCTATATGACTAAAATTTTCATGATAGATAAATAGTGCAAAGTGGGAACTTATTTCTTTCTAGAAATCAACTACAGGACTTGATAATCATATCTTATCAATCATCAAATAAAGTTAAAGGCAGAAGTAAAATAGTTATAAATTAGAGTAGGTCTCCTGTGTGACAGCCACACGAATCTCCTTCCATATGACGGAGTCTTATACCCACTCCATAGCCCGACCCATTTTATTCTTATATAAGAATCCACATATCACGACTGCATAATTAGAGAAGCAAATCGCAGAGCCAAAAAATAAAAAATAAAAAAAAAGGAAAATGAAAAGCAGAAGCGCATAATCGGGCCTGTACCTGTGTAATTGATCGGACTGATTATTATCCAATGGGCCGGAGATGAAGCTCCTCTCGATCGGGTCAGGCAGGAACCCCCGCTCGATCGGTCTTGATCCCGGGCCCGAGCAGCTCAGAATAAAACAAAACGTCGGAGATGGCGGCACCGGAGATGGTGCAAAACTCTTATTCTTTCAATTGGCAGAGATGGCGGCACCGGAGATGGTGAAAAACGCCATCGTTTGGGCAGCGGCGACGGAGGGATGTTCGTCGGGCGGTTGGGATTTGTGAAGAAGAGAGTTCTGTGGTATGTAGCAGTAGGATTGGCCCAAGCCCAGAAAGAGAAGAAAACAAAAAGGCAAAAGTTTGGATCTATTAAAATTGAAGTAGAAGCCGAATGAAAAAGAAATAGTAGAAATTTATAAAGTGACAGTAATATCTTAAGAAGTGACAGTATTATAACTTGACCACTATAATTTGTGTAGTAACTCTTTTTCTGCAAAAAATTAAAAGTGACACTGTTTTGGACAAAAGTGACATTTTGTGGTGCAAATGTGACAGTTTTTTACGGGAAAGAAAAAATAAAAAATAAAGATTACTATCAACTATTAGAAAGTGACACGTTTTATCTATAAAGTGACAGTAATATCTTAAGAAGTGACAGTATTATAACTTGACCACTATAATTTGTGTAGCAACACTTTTTCTGCAAAAAATCAACAGTGACACTTTTTTGGACAAAAGTGACATATTTTGGTGCAAATGTGACCGTTTTTTTACAGGAAAGAAAAATAAAAAAAAATAAAGATTACTATCAACTATTAGAAAGTGACACTTTTTATTTATAAAGTGACAGTAATATCTTAAGAAGTGACAGTATTATAACTTGACCAGTATAATTTATGTAGCAACTATTTTTCGCAAAAAATTAAAAGTGACACTTTTTTGGATAAAAGTGACATATTTTTGGTGCAAATGTGACAGTTTTTTACGAGAAAAAAAAACAAAAAATAAAGATTACTATCAACATTTAGAAAGTGACACTTTTTATTTATAAAGTGACATTAATATCTTAAGAGGTGACAGTATTATAACTTGACTACTATAGTTTGTATAACAACTCTTTTTCTGTAAAAGATCAAAAGTGACACTTTTTTGGACAAAAGTGACATATTTTGATGCAAATGTGACATTTTTTTACAGGAAGAAAAATAAAGATTATTATCAACTATTAGAAAGTGACAATTTTTATTTATAAAGTGACAGTAATATCTTAAGAAGTGACAGTATTATAACTTGACTACTTTAATTTGTGTAGCAACTCTTTTTCTGCAAAAAATCATAAGTGACACTTTTTTGGACAAAAGTGACATATTTTGGTGCAAATGTGACAATTTTTTACAGGATTTTTTTTTTTTAAAATAACGATTACTATCAATTACTAGAAAGTGACACTTTTTATTTATAAAGTGACAGTAATATTGTAAGAAGTGACAATATTATAACTTGACTAAAATAAAGCATAAATCTAATACCTTAACGGATTTTCACGTGACACTCTTCTGAGTAAAAGTGATATTTCTTAGTATAGAAGTGACAGTATTTTTGCATAAATAAAACATTTTTATTCTCTAAACAAAAAGTGCAATAAAACTTTCTTCAATTGTGCTTGATTCATCACTGGCCACCTTCATAAACATGCGACAACTAATCTCAAAGTTTACCATCAACACCAACTATAACACATTAAGCTCCCAAAATTAAGCAATGTATTTTCAGCTTAAAGAGCAGCCAATTTGACAATAATCCAATATCATTGCAAAATATCGTGAATACTACCACCACATTTTAACTAAATGATATATTTATTTCCAAATAAAACAAACTCCAACAACACAAACTCTAGTATGTGTAAATATATACACACACACACATATCAGAGAGAGTGAGAAAGGGAAAAGAACAATCTATGACAACAATTAAGATCACACACTCCATCTGATGTTTCATCCACGTAAACAAATATAGGTTTAGTAACAACCACATGACTCAACATAAACAAGAATACATTAACCATCCATCAAATTTCATTTCGTTAATAAAAACCCAAGGAAGCTCAAGTGGGAATTCGAAACAATAGGCAAGCAAACCCAAAATCCCCACAAAGTAAAAACTACATCTAACAACTTAAATTATCTAAATAGACCAAAGAAATGAGGGGATGTATGTCATTGGTCAAACCAGCATTCTAGGCCCAAAATCCGAACATCATAGACATTAAAACCTTGTTTAATATTGAAATATTAAATGGTTGAATGTAATGTTGTAAATTAGGGTATTTATTCTCAAATTCTAGGCCCGCTTAAGCGTCCTAGGCGATATGCGCTGCCTGATGCCTAGTGTTTTACATGTAATTGTTGTGTTTTTCTCGTATTTTTAATTAGGTTTTTATTGTGGTTTTAACGGTTTTTACGTCGGTTATTTAGGTTTTTAAGTTATTTTTCTAGTTTTGTTGTTTTTCTTGTTACTTGTTAATTCTATGTTTAATTGGGTTAAATGGTTCCAATTAGTTGGAGGTTTGGTTTAATTCTTGGGTTTTGATATTTAAAATTCCTAATTTTAAAGGTGGAGAAATTGAGGGCCAAAATACAAGCCAAGTAGAAGCCAAGTCATGCCAAGAATTGCCAAAAGTTGTGCCAAAACAAGTTTCAAAAGTGGCAAACATTCTGGAATGCTCGCCAAGCATTGCCAAGGCAAGCCAAAACCCAAGCCAAAGCTCCCAGCAGCATTTGGCGCACGCCAGGAGACGCCAAAACCCAAGCCAGCGCCTCCCAGCAGCATTTGGCGCACGCCAGGGAGACGCCAAAGCTGATGCCCAGGCTCAAACCGACGCCAAACAGCGCCAAAACTGACGCCAAACCCCTTACCCAGCGCCAACCGACGTAACACGCACATGCCAAATTACCACGCCAACATCCAATCCCCGATGACGCCAAACCCCTTGCCCAGGCGCCAACCGATGCCAATCAGCCAACTGCCAAACCCGCGGCGCCAACTCTCGTCCAACCCAAGACCGAGCCACCTCCGAGCCATCTCCAAACCACCTTGAGCCAATTTGGGTCAACACGGGTCCAATTGGGTCAAACCCGAGATTTAAAGAGGCTTTAAGGTCAAATGGCCCATTTAACCCAATTTAATCGAGTATAAATAGAACACAACTCTCATTTTTGTAGGACACCTCCTCCCAACCCAAGATTGGGTTTGGGACTTAATTTCTCTCTCTAGATTTAATTTTCAAGCTTTGCTTTGGGTTTGTAAGCTCAAGAAGGATTCAAGTACTCCTTGGATCTTTAATTCCTTGCAATTTCAATCAAACTTTTGGATTCTCT
Source organism: Phtheirospermum japonicum (assembly GCA_014905375.1). NCBI lineage: Eukaryota > Viridiplantae > Streptophyta > Magnoliopsida > Lamiales > Orobanchaceae > Phtheirospermum > Phtheirospermum japonicum. The sequence continues at coordinate 90,734 of BMAC01000950.1, forward strand.
CTTTAATTTTAGTAAGCTTTCTTTTAATTTCTTCTTTGTTCTTCATTTGTTTTATACTTTTTGCCTTAGGTATTAGAAGTTGTGCTTGATCTTGTGAATTGGCTATGAATCCTAGTTGAGTGAGACATCTAGATCATAGATCAAGTCCTTGATTTGTTTAATTTCAAGTAATTTCATATGTTTCATGCTTGTTCTTCATATTATGCTTTTTCTCTTAGCTACTTGATTTCATGATGAAACATGTGAATTGACTATGGATTCTAGTTGAGTGACACACCTAGGCTAATAGATCGGGTCCTTGATCATCATGATTTTGAGTTTTTCCTATGCTTTATTTGATTTTTATTTTTATGCTTTGTTTCATGCTTCAATCCTAGATCCACTCTTTGTTGCTTGTTATTTTCCTTAAAGTTTTGAACTTTCTTGTTAATTTCCATTGCTCTTCACATCTATACTTTCAATTTTAGTTAATTTGCTTTATTTAGGATTTTAT
>BMAC01000950.1:95853-112499 GCA_014905375.1 Phtheirospermum japonicum
TATTTCACCCTCCTTTTACTTGGTTTTCATTAAAATGCGGGTAATCGCATGGTTTAAGTGTGGGGTGGGTAGGTGGTTAGGGTCCGGGTGTCGAAAAGCATGTTTTGTTGTTCTTAACTCGAGCCTTGGCGAAGTGACGCATTCTTGGCGAAGTGACGCTTACTATTTGCGCATTTATATGGTTGAGTCAATTTTTGTGTCTTTTGAGTCGTTATTACATTGTTGAACAACTCCACGTGCTTGGAAGTTTGAATAGTTTACTTGTCGGATTTTTGCATGTTTATGGCCTCTTGTGTGAAGGGTTGAATTTTTGTGCTTCGTCCAAAACCCGCACATTATAGTATATATACTATATATATTATATACTATATATATATATATTATAGTATACTACTAGTACTATATAGTATATATAGTATATATATATAGTATATATATATATATATAATCAATATTTTCTCATGAAAAGATTGCAAAACTCTAAAAGCTCTTTTGATTTTGCTCCCAAATTCGGTGCAAACTAGTGAGCAGCCTTGTGTGATTTATCGGTTTGCTTGCATTTTTACGGAAATTGCATTGAGGAGGTTTAACTTTACTCGTACATGATTGAATTTGAAAATGACCTCGAGGCACATATATCACCCTTGTTCCGGCCATATTCATATAAATAAGCTACTTAAAAATCCCAAATGAGCCCCCCTTGAGCCTTTATCCCGTTTCTTATTAGCCGAGCTCGATTTTAGCTCTTGTATCTTCATAATTGTGAGGTGAGAGAGTTTATGGTTAGAGAACGAGAAATGTGTGGGAAATATTTTGTGGGTTTCTGGTTTTGAGTTGCTTATACAAAAGAAAAAAAAAAGAAAAAAAAAGAGAATAATACTCCAACACAAATCACGAAAAGTGATAAAAACGTGCGTTTAAGTGAAAAGCCTAATTCAAAAAGGCTAATTTTAGTAAAAAGAAGCAAATTCATAGAGCTTCTAAGTGTTGTGAAATTAAGTCGGAAAAGCGTGTGACTATACGAAAGGGTTTCAAATGAGAGTTTGGTGAATTGGGAAAGGTGAAGCGATTATAAGCTTTGGGTTTTAGAAAGTAGGATTTTTGTGTGTTATTGATCACGTTTGATCGTGTGTTAGCCACTATATCCAAAATTACATACCTTACCAAAGAGCCAACATTACAACCCATAATAAAGACCTCTTTCGATTTCTTCTTTGGTCATGTACTACGAGCAATTTTGAGCGTCCGATTTGTGAAATCTTGACGAGGTGCATGCATTGTCCGACTTGAGCGTATACACGTCCCTTATCAAACACTTGAGTGTATTGAGCGAACACCCTCGAAATTCCATTTGAGAGGAAGTCATCGATTTGGCTTGCAATTGAGAAAGAGTAATACGAGCCAATGCATGAAGATAGCGAGTCTATGTTGATACTATCATCACATTATAAGGATAAGCACAAGGACTTTTCTTTTTACACAATGTTCATTGCATGTACACTCTCGATTCTTTTCGTTGTTCGAGGACGAACAAACCTATAAGTGTGGGGTAGTTGTTTTACATGTAATTGTTGTGTTTTTCTCGTATTTTTAATTAGGTTTTTATTGTGGTTTTAACGGTTTTTACGTCGGTTATTTAGGTTTTTAAGTTATTTTTCTAGTTTTGTTGTTTTTCTTGTTACTTGTTAATTCTATGTTTAATTGGGTTAAATGGTTCCAATTAGTTGGAGGTTTGGTTTAATTCTTGGGTTTTGATATTTAAAATTCCTAATTTTAAAGGTGGAGAAATTGAGGGCCAAAATACAAGCCAAGTAGAAGCCAAGCCATGCCAAGAATTGCCAAAAGTTGTGCCAAAACAAGCTTCAAAAGTGGCAAACATTCTGGAATGCTCGCCAAGCATTGCCAAGGCAAGCCAAAACCCAAGCCAAAGCTCCCAGCAGCATTTGGCGCACGCCAGCGCAGACGCCAAGAGCAAACTGATGCCCAGGCTCAAACCGACGCCAATCAGCGCCAAAACTGACGCCAAACCCCTTACCCAGCGCCAACCGACGCCAAACAGCGCCAAAACCGATGCCAAACCCCTTACCCAGCGCCAACCGATGCCAATCCACGCCAGAACTGACGCCAAACCCCTTGCCCAGGCGCCAACCGATGCCAATCCAGGCCAGAACCGATGCCAAACCCTGCCCGGGCGCCAACTCTCGTCCAACCCAAGACCGAGCCACCTCCGAGCCATCTCCAAACCACCTTGAGCCAATTTGGTCAACACGGGTCCAATTGGGTCAAACCCGAGATTTAAAGAGGCTTTAAGGTCAAATTGGCCCATTTAACCCAATTTAATCGAGTATAAATAGAACACAACTCTCATTTTTGTAGGACACCTCCTCCCAACCCAAGATTGGGTTTGGGACTTAATTTCTCTCTCTAGATTTAATTTTCAAGCTTTGCCTTGGGTTTGTAAGCTCAAGAAGGATTCAAGTACTCCCTTGGATCTTTAATTCCTTGCAATTTCAATCAAGCTTTTGGATTCTCTCTTTAATTTTAGTAAGCTTTCTTTTAATTTCTTGCTTTGTTCTTCATTTGTTTTATGCTTTTTGCCTTAGGTATTAGAAGTTGTGCTTGATCTTGTGAATTGGCTATGAATCCTAGTTGAGTGAGACATCTAGATCATAGATCAAGTCCTTGATTTGTTTAATTTCAAGTAATTTCATATGTTTCATGCTTGTTCTTCATATTATGCTTTTTCTCTTAGCTACTTGATTTCATGATGAAACATGTGAATTGACTATGGATTCTAGTTGAGTGACACACCTAGGCTATAGATCGGGTCCTTGATCATCATGATTTTGAGTTTTTCGTGGTGTTGAAATAAATCAACGGGTTCATGGCTCGGTATTATCGGAATTCGATTCAATTGTGAGTTTCAAGGTGTTTCAAGCTTGGAAAATAAAAGAAAAATGCAAACAAAGCAAATAAAATAGCTAACTAAACTAGAAAATGAAAGTGCAAGTTGGTAGGATGCCTCGTCGTATGCCTCAATAAAGTAAATGCAAGCAAGTAATGAAAATAAGCAAGAAAATGCAAAGTTTCACCAAGTACAAGCATGCATGCACAAGGTACAACTATGCATAAAATCCTAAATAAAGCAAATTAACTAAATTGAAGCATAGATGTGAAGAGCAATGGAAATTAACAAGAAAGTTCAAAACTTTAAGGAAAATAACAAGCAACAAAGAGTGGATCTAGGATTGAAGCATGAAACAAAGCATAAAAATAAAAATCAAAATAAAGCATAGGAAAAACTCAAAATCATGATGATCAAGGACCCGATCTATAGCCTAGGTGTGTCACTCAACTAGAATCCATAGTCCAATTCACATGTTTCATCATGAAATCAAGTAGCTAAGAGAAAAGCATAATATGAAGAACAAGCATGAAACATATGTAAATTACTTGAAATTAAACAAATCAAGGACTTGATCTATGATCTAGATGTCTCACTCAACTAGGATTCATAGCCAATTCACAAGATCAAGCACAACTTCTAATACCTAAGGCAAAAAGCATAAAACAAATGAAGAACAAAGCAAGAAATTAAAAGAAAGCTTACTAAAATTAAAGAGAGAATCCAAAAGCTTGATTGAAATTGCAAGGAATTAAAGATCCAAGGGAGTACTTGAATCCTTCTTGAGCTTACAAACCCAAGGCAAAGCTTGAAAATTAAATCTAGAGAGAGAAATTAAGTCCCAAACTCAATCTTGGGTTGGGAGGAGGTGTCCTACAAAAATGAGAGTTGTGTTCTATTTATACTCGATTAAATTGGGTTAAATGGGCCAATTTGACCTTAAACCTCTTTAAATCTCGGGTTTGACCCAATTGGACCTGTGTTGACCAATTGGCTCAAGGTGGTTTGGAGATGGCTCAGGAGGTGGCTCGGTCCTTGGGTTGGACGAGAGTTGGCGCCCGGGCAGGGTTTGGCATCGGTTCTGGCCTGGATTGGCATCGGTTGGCGCCTGGGCAAGGGGTTTGGCGTCAGTTCTGGCGTGGATTGGCATCGGTTGGCGCTGGGTAAGGGGTTTGGCATCGGTTCTGGCGCTGTTTGGCGTCGGTTGGCGCTGGGTAAGGGGTTTGGCGTCAGTTTTGGCGCTGTTTGGCGTCGGTTTGAGCCTGGGCATCAGCTTTGGCGTCTCCTGGCGTGCGCCAAATGCTGCTGGGAGGCGCTGGCTTGGGTTTTGGCGTCTCCTGGCGTGCGCCAAATGCTGCTGGGAGGCGCTGGCTTGGGTTTTGGCGTCTCCTGGCGTGCGCCAAATGCTGCTGGGAGCTTTGGCTTGGGTTTTGGCTTGCCTTGGCAATGCTTGGCGAGCATTCCACAATGTTTGCCACTTTTGAAACTTGTTTTGGCACAACTTTTGGCAATTCTTGGCATGGCTTGGCTTCTACTTGGCTTGTATTTTGGCCCTCAATTTCTCCACCTTTAAAATTAGGAATTTTAAATATCAAAACCCAAGAATTAAACCAAACCTCCAACTAATTGGAACCATTTAACCCAATTAAACATAGAATTAACAAGTAACAAGAAAAACAACAAAACTAGAAAAATAACTTAAAAACCTAAATAACCGACGTAAAAACCGTTAAAACCACAATAAAAACCTAATTAAAAATACGAGAAAAACACAACAATTACATGTAAAACACCTAGTAGCCGCCTAGCAATTTTTAGAACACTAGTCAAATGTGCTGTGTTTAGTGATTACTTTTGAAGCTACTAATCTCAATTTTGAATTTGTTTTCAATTTTTATTTAAAACTCTGTATCAAAGTATGAATATAAATAAGAACTTTGTCCTTAAAACTTATGATTTCTTATTGTTTTTTGAGAAAAGGAAAAGTCAGAATAACTAAAAGATAAAGTTATAGCAATTGCCCCCACATCTTTGAAATTGGAAGTTAATTTGATCGACCTTTGTTTGTTAATTTTATTGACAACTTGTGGAGGTATCGGGAAAATTTCATTTTTAATACATTATGTTTGCCACTTTTTAGAAAAAGTACGTGATGTTGGCCAGCATCAAACTACGTCTATTAAGTTGGCAAACTCATCAAATAATGGTAAAAAAAAGCCCGATCGGGCTTCTATACTTATGTGACATGATTCAATCATTTCCAATCATTTTTTATTTAAATTAAAACAAAAAATTAATACAATTCAATTACTAAGAATCTGACCCCAAACAATTCAATTAAAAAAAAAAGGAAAAAGAAAGAAAAATAAAATAGTTCAGCATGTCCAACTTCAACAGCAAGCGGCGGCGCGATGGAGATCGTAATCAACCGCCAGCGCCTCCTCTCTTTCTCCTCCGCCACCAGTCAATGTCGCAGATCCAAACCCGATCCGCCTTCTTCCTGCGGCGGAACAAAATCTTTAAAACTGCTCGACTTATTTGCTTCGACAGAATTTGGGCACGCTTCCAAAACCACGTCGTTACTATCAATTTTAGCTTCCAACATGTATTGAGTTCCAATTGAAGCCGAATTTAGACGCGATTTTGGGATTTAAGAAAGTGGGGATCGCGAAGGTGGGATTTTCACTACTTGAATATTCATAAATTGGTGTCTGAATTGAAATCTCCTTCTCAGGCCTTGATGGGTTATCATTAATATTGGAAATCCCTTGAGTTTTATCATCAATATTCGCTGACAAATCAGAAATTGATTCATATAATTTTTTCCGCAATTGACGTTTGAAGAAGATTTGCATAAATGATATCATGCTAGAGACAAAATAAAGCATTCAAACTGCGCTGTCAAATTACCGCTGACAATTGACAAACCTACTGAGAATTTGAAAAAAAAAAGAAAAAGAAAAGACTGATGTCAAATTAGAATAAACACAATCGGATACTTAAGTTGAATTATGAAGGCTACACTTTATTACAGCTTTTCGCACAACAACTATTACTGGTCTGAAACTGCTAATAATGCTTTCTAAACAGTGCTACATTATTTTTTATTTTTTAATTAGGTAGGTTGGATATGTTTTATTAATTTTTCGTTTTAATTTAAATAAAAAATGATAGGAATTGATTGAATCATGCCATGTAAGCATCAAAACCCGATCGGGCTTTTTTTGTACCATATTTGATAAATTTGTCAACTTAATAGACGTAGTTTGATGTTGACCAACATCACGTACCTTTTCTGGAAAGTGGTCAACATAATGTACCAAAAATGAAATTTGCCCCTGAGGTGTCAACTCCTTATGCCTCCAATTTACATGTGTCTTTTTCTTATTAATAAAAAATCTGATGTGTCGATTTGTAAAAAATCCTTATTATTTCCTTCATTTCATAATTTTTGGTCTAGGGTATATAATAGAGTTTTTTTCCTTATTTTTTTTAGCCTTCATTAATAACCATCCCGTCATCCATCCTTATTCTTTCGGTTTACATAGAAACCTAAACCTAGCAAATCTCATAAACTTTCCCTCAATATACATATTTTTCCACGACCGTAGATTCAACGGCGAACCCTCCGTTTAAACCAATCTAAAACGATGATGTAGCTGCCAAGTTTTTTTAAAATTGTGATTTTTCCCATTAATCACTCCATGGTTAGTTTTTCGATTCATGTTTTCACAGTTTGTTTTATTATTTTTCGAAATAACCCTATTTTCTAAATTTAAATTTGTTGAATTGTGGCCCGGTTTTGTTGATTTCAAGTGGCCCATATTTCTAAAATTTAGACCTGTTGAATTGTGATTTGGAATCTTCTGAATTGTGGCCCAAATTGATTAATTTGTAATTGATTTATAAAATATTTTTTCATTTTAACCTTCTTACAGATTTGTGCAAATTTGGCAATTTATAAAATTCCTCAAATGAATTGGGTTCTGTTTTAAGATTGATTTGTGCGAATTTATAAAATCCCTCAAATGAACTGTGAAGTTGTGGTTTGAGATTGCCTTTGTTGAGAAAAAAAATAAATAAATGAAATTTGAAAAAAAATAAATAAATGAAATTTGCACCTAGGAAGTTTTGAACTCTAATGGATTTGTTTCATGTTCCCCACCTTCCACCATTGGACTGCTTATATTTCTTTTGCAATTTTTACTTTTAATAAGAACTTGTTTATTTGCCTTTACTTTTACTTGATAAATAAATTTGTTTATTCTCCCTGCTCCTAAATTAATTGAGCATCTCCACATTCTTTCGGGAACTCAGATCTCCTTGCTTCAATTGTCAATTTTGTTTTTAATTTTTCACAGTTTTGAGGAATCGATCCTCGATGTTACTATAATTGTTCTTTCACTTACTGAGAATTTTCAAATTTGTGGAGTAAATTCTGATTTGATGTCAGTGGATGCTGCTAACTTTAGTTTCAAACTAACGAGGACGAACATTGAACGTGGACGTATTGTATGCACTTAATCACCTTATACTAATACTCAATTTACTCATTCTTATATTTATTCTAATAACTTATTCGTTCACAGATTATTCCATGATATTTTTGGGACCAATACATTGTTTCTTCGGGTCGTCATGCAACGGCAAAGGCAAGTATTCGGTATCAAATTAATCACTGGATTGTCGATATACAATAAGAAGCTGACAGAGTGTATCTTAAGAAGGACTGTAGAGATTTTATTTCATTCCTACACCTCAAATTAAATACAAAACTCGAGTTTAGGCTTCTCCAGATACCGGGGATCGTTTTTGAGCTTCATTTGGTGTAAATGTTTTTGAGATAATTTGGATTGGTTAAATTCTATTTTCAACTTTGTTCTGTAATATTTTTCTAAAGTCGATATTATAATTTTCTGAATTACTTTATGCCAATTTCAAAGTGTGCAGGGTAAAAAGATGGAAATTAAAAATAATTTTAATTTAAACAAAATAATTATGGAAAATATAACAATAATGAAAATTGAATATACTTTACCCTTTCGCTCAATAATAATTTTTAGCTGATATTATTATATTAACCACTAACCACTGTGATTATTTATAATTTTTTAGAAATTTGATAATTTTAATGCATCCAACTTTAATCGATTAAAATCATATAAGGAATGTTTGACAACGTAATTCAATTACGTACACTTCTTCCTTTTTTTGGATCCAATTGTCAGTTAGTGATAAAATAATCATTTCTAAATGATTATAACAACTATTAATTGTTATTCACACTACGTTGTAATAACTATTAATTGTCAGTTTTATAGTACCTATTAATCGTCAATTGATAACGTCAACACACATTTATATTCTTAATGAAGTTGTTATTGTAAAATAAAGAGTTTCCACGAAGTTAATCACCTGTTTATTTTTTTTTTTTTTTTGTAAATGTATTAAAAAGATGAGATGTCTTTTGATGAATTTAATTGATTTGGAATTTGACTATACCATAATTAACGAATTTGTTTGATAGAATGACAATTTTTTTAATTAATCGATAATCACTGTAAGAGCATCTCCAATGCAATAGTGTTAATTGAACCTATGTGGCAAATAACATTGACATTTTAAAAAAAAAAAAGTTCTCCAATGCATCAATGTTAATGTTATATATGTGATAATATATTTTATTTATTTTTAGAAAAAATAAATAGAGAGAAATAACATGATTGGATGATATATTTAAAATTAATTGTAGACATTGTCAAGAGCAATGTCTATAATTTAACATTGCTCTTGACAATGTCAAGCATTTAATGTGCCAAATAATTATTTTTATGATATGTGTCAATTTTTTCACTTTCAACATTATTGCATTGGAGATGCTCTAATGGTTTATGATTTTTTTTGGAAGTTAACTGAAGTTAATTGATTTGGAATTTAATTATACCATAATTAACGATTCAATCTGATCCGCACTCTATAAATTGATATCTCTATATATGGAATACTCATTTTCATAGTTAACTATTTTTAAATAAATATATTTGGTAATTATTGAGTTTGAGCTTAATCAGTGCTTAAATATATCAATTATAACAATAACTGTATATAAGGAATATTTGACAACATAAGTTCAATTACATACACTCCTTACCTTTTTTTTATATCAACCATCAATTGCCGTCATCTTATAAATTTTACCATTGCTACACTTAATGTACCTTGATTATGGGATTGAAAAATAAATGACTATTAATTGTCAATTGATAACGTCCACACGCCTTTATATTCTTAATGAAGTTTTTATTGTATAATGAAGAGTTACTATGAAGTTAATCACCTTTTTAATTTTTTAATTTTTTTTAACGGATTACAAAAGATGACATCTTTTTCATTAACCAACAAACACTGTAATAGTTTATAATTTTATGGAAATTCAATGAATTTAATTGAGTTGGAATTTAACTATACCATAATTAACGCATTTGGTTGATGCCTTTATTGAAAATAGTACTTCTTCCTTAATTATACAAGAATCATTTACGATATGGAAATTAATAAAACTGTTACTAACTATTGAAAAATATTACCATATATTTATATACCTTGATAATTTGATGACCCCCTATAAATAATTGATTGTCACTTTTTTTTTACATGTATACAAAATTTATTTAATTATAAAATCAAAAAAAACAATGGACCTACGACTTCAGCCCAGCTTGCATTCAATCGAAGTATATGTGTTGCGTATTGTAACAAGGATCATTTGGTATGTTTTTTTTTCATATATATTAATTCGTTTATTTTAAATTATATTTTCTCAAAAAAAGATTAATTCTATTTTCAACTATATTACTCTCCTGCTAATTATATTTTGTTTGAAATTATAATATTTATGTTTCATCGTCAAATATATGAACAGAAGTTTTCTTGCCCACTGAATAAATTGTTTATCCAAAAATATTCTATGATCAATAAATTGGTTAGTATTTTTTATGTTATTAGTTTACTTTTATTTCGTATGCACTATATTAAAATATCTTTCTCATATATATATTTTTGGTGTAATGCGTTAATTTTATAAAATATCAAAGCAAGATATATATATATATATATATATTAATATTGATAATTCCGTAACAACCTATTTCGGACGCTTTCTCCAAATCTTTCAAAAATGCACTCCCTGTCTATTTTGATCTACGAAATTGGCGTGGAGATTCGTAACCAGTTGAAATGAACAGGATTAACGAGAATGTTGAATTTGGAGTCGGTTTGGAACAGGTTGGATTATGTTCCGCCCGGTGCTGGAGAAGCATATTATTTATCAATAATGCTTACATCATTCTCGAGGAGCAGTTTGTCACGAAGATATACGTACCATTAACAACATTGTCTACCCAACTTTCAAGGCTGCATGTTATTCTTTGGGACTGTTGGATGATGATAGAGAATACGTTGACGGTATTATCGAAGCAAGTTACTAGGGTTTATCGTCATTCCTAAGAAAGCTCTTCGCATCATTGTTAATGTCTTCGAGTGTTTCAAGACCAGAATATGTATGGGAAAAGACATGGCATCTACTTGCAGATGACATCTTGCGAAGACAACGTAGAATTTTGGGTATAGAAGGTAATTAGTCTTTAGTTTAATGAACTACTTTTTTATAAATTTAAGATGTTCTTATTTTTTATGATATTTAATTATCTACTAATATAATTAACTTATATACTCAAATCTTGATAATTTTTTATTACTTTGTTCAGGTCTTCAACTAAGTGATGATATGTTGAAAAACTATACCCTGATTGAATTGGAAAAACTTCTCCAAAGTAATGGAACATCGCTAAGGAATTTCTGTGATATGCCTTTGCCCGATGACTCTTTGATGACCGACGGAAATAACAAAATTATCTAGCAAGAAACTAATTTTGATAAATGTATTTTGAAAGTCGAACATCAGAAATTATGCTCATCACTAACAATGAACAAATGACAATCTATTCAAAAATTCTAAGTGCTGCGACAAATGACAAGGGCGGTATTTTCTTTGTATACGGTTATGGGGGTACATGCTAATCCTTCGTTTGGTGAACATTATCTGTAGCTTTACGCTTAAAATGTGAAATTGTTCTCAATGTTGCTTCGAGTGGTGTTGCCGCACTTTTGCTTCTAGCTGGTAGAACTGCACACTCCCGATTTGGAATACCCTTGACCATAACCGAAGATTCAATGTGTACAATAACACCTGGAACAGAATTAGATGCTCTTCTTGATCGGGCAAAATTAATCATTTGGGATGAAGCACCGATGATGAGTAGATCTTGTTTTGAAACTTCTCATAAAAGTTTGAAGCATATTGCACCTGAAGAAAGAAAGGAATTACCATTTGTCGGTAAGGTTATAGTTCTAGGTGGAGACTTTCATCAGATTCTTTCTGTTGTGCCAAATGGTAGTCGGGAAGATATTGTGTATGCCAGTATCTGTACATCTAGATTATGGGATCATTGTAATATTCTTCGATTGACGAAGAATATGATGTTAACCGTCGGACAGTCAATGTCAAGATCTGTTGAACGTGAAATTCGCGATTTCTCCGACTGGATACTCAAAATCGGTGATGGCAAAATTAGTATAGAAGTTGATGGTCAAACTTTAATTGATATACCTCACGATATACTTCTTCAAACTTCAGGCGATCATGTTGTTGCTATTGTTGAAAGCACTTATCCATCTCTTTTACAAAACTTTGGCAATCAATCATTTTCGAAAAAAGAGCTATTCTTGCACCAACTAATAGTATTGTTGAGGGAGAATTTCATTTTTGATACATTATATTGGCCACTTTTCATAAAAGATACGTTATGTTGGCCATCATCAAACAACGTCCATTAAGTTGGCCAATTCATCAAAAAATGTACAAAAAAAGGCCGATAGGGCTTTTTTGCTGACGTGGCGTGATTCAATACTTTCTTATCATTTTTTCTTTAATTTTAAATATTAAATTTAAAAAAGAACTGGGAAAATTTTCATTTTTGGTACACTATGTTAACCACATTCCAGAAAAGGTACGTTAAATTAGTCAATTCATCAAAAAAGGTCCAAAAAAGCTTTGATCGGATTTTTTTTTCTAAAGTGGTATAATTCTATATTTTCTTATCAATTTTCTATAATTACACAAAATAAATTAAAGACAAAAATGTGTTTTGCTCTCTCTTTTCTTTTTGTGTTTTTCTTTTCTCTTTCCGTTAATCTAATTAATAAAATTATAATCAATAAAAATTAATATAAATCATTTATAAATATAAAAATATAATACAAATATTAAAAAATATATAATAAATATAGAAATTCATTTATAATATATTTTCTCATATATATTTTTATATATGTTTTATTATTTTTTTTAAGATTCATTTATATTCTTATATTTATCTCTGAGTTTATTAGTTTTGTATTAATTATAATTTTAATAATATAAAAATTATATAATTATTATATTAACTTTATAATTTTTGAAGATTTATTTTATGTTTATATATTTATCACTATTTTTTTTATTTCTTATTAACTAAGATTTTATTTATTTGATTAAAAGAAAAGAAAATGAAGGCAAAACAGGTTTTTGTATACAACTTAATATTTAAGTAAAAGAAAATTAATAAAATAATATATAATCATGCCACGTCATGAAAAAAATTCGATCAAAACTTTTTTGGACCTTTTTTGATGAATTGACAAATTTAACGTACATTTTCTGGAATGTGACCAACATAGTGTACCAAAAATAAAAATTTCCCATTTTATTTTTTAATTTAATATTAAAAATTAAAGAAAAAATGATAAGAAAGTGTTGAATCACGTCACGTCAGCAAAAAAGCCCGATTGGGCTTTTTTTGTACCTTTTTTGATGAATTTGCCAACTTAATGGATGTTGTTTGATGAACGAGTATATCTTAGGTCTAACACAATTTGCAAAATATATGTAAATGGAGAATCTCAACATCAAGTGTACTCGACAGATTTTCTAAACACGATAAAGTGCTCCAGAACTCCCAATCATATTCTGAAATTAAAAGTTGGAGTTCCGATTGTGTTGATTAGAAACATGGATCAAGCTTCAGGGCTGTGCAATGGTACTAGATTAGTTGTTACGCAACTTGGAGATCGCATTATTGAAGCAAAGATAGTAGGGTCCCTTCAAATTTTAAAGGAGACAGTTTCCCCTCATTATTTGTTTCGCAATGACTATAAACAAGAGTCAGGGTCAAACTCTTTCTAATGTGGGTTTGTATTTGCCAAGACCAATTTCTAGCCACGGTCAACTTTACGTCGCAGTCTCTAGGGTCAAGAGTCGTAAAGGATTAGAAATTCTAAGTTGTGACGACGATGGTAATATTGTTAATAAGACTGCAAATGTTGTTTACGAGGAGGTTTTCCAGAATTTCAAGTGAACGATTTTAAAAAGTTGTATTATTGACTATGATTTAATATTTATTTTTCTCGTTCTTTTTAGTATATTTTTGCTCGATATGCCCGCGTAAACGCGGGTTTTCTAACTAGTTGTACATTAAAGGTACTTTTGTAGTAAAATTGTAATTGTTGGTAGTCTATATGGCGAACATTTATTACTCAACAATTTATAATTACTCAAACCTTAATAAGAGTACATTCTATAGCTACCTCCACAATAGTGATTTCAATAATCGTCCCAGAAGAATTAATGTACGCTCACAACCAAAAAGTTAGCGCATTAATAAATTAAAAGTAGGATTAGTTGTATGACTCAAAATTTTCGTTTTTATCCATTATATTGGCCACAACAGGTACGTGATGTTGACCATCATCAAATTATATTTTTTAAGTTGACAAACTCATCAAACAAAGTTCATTTTTATCAGGCTGGCGTAGGCTCTCGGATCGACCATCATCAAATTATATTTTTAAATTATTCCCATATTGCAAAATGCAATTACTTCCTATGCAATATTCCCACGGTTGTATCTCATTACTCTGTACGGAAAAAAAAAAAATAGTTTCACCTAAAACACCACAAATGAACATGAAAAAATGAATCATTGCCAAACAAATTAAAAATTACAAATCAGATTTTTATTCAATCAAATATTCAAACTTCTCAACAGTCATAATAAAAACCCCATAATTCAATTCAAATCACACAATATTAATTAAAAAAGGAAAATAAATTGTGAAAAAAAAAGCATTCTAGTCATTAAAAAAAAAATACTTCAAAAATTTTACCAGGTAAAATGAGGGAAAAGATGGCGCCATTAATGTTCCTTCCCTTTTCATAAATTCTAAAACGTAGTCAAAATCTCTAAACATAAAATAAAATATACCATATATATCAAATCTTAACCCCAAATCATATCCTAACTTAGCAATTGGCTACACCTTAAATATTAATTCTCATTGAAAAACTAACACATGAAGTACATAAAAGTCGTATTTTTCATCCTAAATAGAAAACTGATGACGGCGACGATGATGATGATGATGATGATGATGATGATGATAATAATAATAACATTTTAAACAAAACTAATACAATACATAATTACAAGGAAAAAAATCATTACCTTCCGAACCATGATTTTTCTGAAGCCAAGAAATCGAACGGTGTTTTCAAATCGATCTCTTCGTCCTCAAAATAATTCTCTTTGGTAACCAAAAAAAAAAAGACAGGTTCACAATTTGAGAGATAACTATTAAAACACTCGAATAAAACCATGATCAATAAACAGAAGTTATTGTTATTTAACGTTTCAGAATTCATATTACATGTAGTCACTGGACAAATAATAATATTACTAGTTTAACACCCGTGTATTACACGTAATTTATAAAAAAATAAATATAAAAATATTTATAAAAGTTATAAGGTTTTAAATTTAAAATAAAAAATTTGAAAGGATGTGTTATCAACTCGTGCTCTGTCAATTTATTAATTATTATAATTATTAATAATATTATATTTTAATGTTTAGATTAAATTCGTTAATAATTATATTTACATACTTATAAAATTCAAAAGATGCAACATTTTCAACCCGTCTCTAATCTATATGAATTAATTATTCATACTTTGAGAAATACAAAAGGTGTCATACTCTCAAACCTTCTCGCATTCTGCCATTGTCTAATAAATATTAATTAATTATTATTATATAATTTTTTTATATATATAGATTGAGTTCATTACTGATATTTAGTTACATACTTCAATTATTGCAAATATACCATAATTTACTTATACAGAATATTTAAAGTTTCAAAAATAAATTATTTCAACTTTTATTATAAATACAATTTATTTAATTATTTTCGTAAATAAGTTTTTTCTGGTAATTAAAATTATTTCATATGTAAATTCTCTTTTAATTAAAATGATTAATTTAGTTTTTTTCTACTAATTATATATGACTTATTTATATTTTTATTTAGGAGTATAAAAGAAACTTATTGAATTGGACAAAATATAATAAAAAAACTATTAAGTTATGCTAAATATAATAAAAAAAATATTAAATTAGGTAAGATACAAAAAAAAAATTTTAATTAGGTATACATTAGGCTCGGATGACAAATAAGCAACCGAATCACCAAATTTTTTTATTATACAAGCGAAGCATTCGAAGCACAGACACATAGATTAGTTGAATTTTGCATTAATATATACTTGTTTAACACCCGTGTATTACACGGGACTTCCCAAAAGACAAATATAAAAATTATATGTGATAATTACTGAATTTCGAATCTATAATAAAAAATTAAAATAATATATTCTCAACCCGTGTCTTGTACATGTCTAATCTATTTATTAATTATTATAAATATTAAATAATATTATATTTAATATTTAAATTAAATTCATTAATGATCTTAGTTATATACTTACAAAAATTCAAAAGGCGTCACATTTTAAACCCATGTCTAATATCTATTTTATTAATTATTATTATTAAATCATTTTATTAATATTTAGAATAAACTCGTTAATAATTATTAGTTACATAATTTGAAATATTCAAAAGATGTCACCTTCAACCCGTGTCACATTGTATTAGTGCCTGATTAATGTTTATTAATTATTAGTATATAATTTAATATTTGTATGTTTAGATTGGATAAATTAATAATATTTATTTACATACTTATATTATTGTAAATAACTCATATTTTACATATATATAATATTCGAAACTCCAAAAATAAAATTATTTTAAATTCTATTATCAATAAAATTTATTTAATTATTTTCATAATAAAGTTTTTATGTAATTAAAATTATTTCATATGTAGTTTGTATTTTAATTAAAATAACTAATTTAGATCTTGTATACTAATTATATGTGACTTATTTATATTTTTATATTAGGAGGATCAAAGGAAAATATTGAATAAGAAAAAATATAATAAAAGAATTAAATTAGGTAAGATACAATAAAAAGAAAAGTATTAAATTAGGTAAACATTAGGCTCGGATGACACATAAGCAAACTAAGCACCAGAGTTGTTTATTTGTCAAACAAAGTATACGAAGCAGGCACATAAGTTTGGAGAATTTTGCATTAATATATAGGGGTGATTATTAATTAAAATATTAAATTAAGGAGTTCCTCAATCAATATGATTAATATTATTTTAAAAGACAAATACTTGGGTGAGAACGGTCTCATAGTATGAGACCACTTTTTACCATACCCATTTATCAAAC
>BMAC01000950.1:121073-149414 GCA_014905375.1 Phtheirospermum japonicum
ACCAAAATTCAAATTTAAAACAAAAAAGGTAGCTATAAAGAGATTAATTATCTACTATAGGAAAATGAATTTATATTATAGAATATGGTCTTACATGCTTCGAAACTCTCAAGAATTGCACATTTCACATCTCAACCAAAAGTCGAAACAAACGACTCGTGTTAAATAATAATAATAATAATAATAATAATAATAATAATAATAATAATATCACACATGACTGCTACTGAATATCGTCAATTAGTATATTCATTAATTTATAGGATAAACGAGGGAAAAAAACATAAAGCAAACACCTAATCAAACTAACAGCTACAATCAATAAATCTTCACACTCTCTGAACATTATAATTATAGGGCCACCTAATTTCTTTTCAATAAATCTCTTTGCTTTTCACGGAGAAAATGCACGTACTCTATCCTGGATCATAACCCAATTTTATTTATTTTTTGTTGAAACAATTTCAAATTCAAATCAATTATACCAAAAATTCTTTGTTATGAAACCCCCAAAATATTTGGGGCTAGGGTTTCATCTCAAAATATTAAAAATAAAATCAAATGCCTGAGTCGGGTATGAGTTGAACACATCTGGAACGGATGGGGGCGGTGGTTGTGGGCTGAAAGTGGAGTCGAGGTGTTGGGAGATGCATAGCAGATTTGGAGGTGATAGGGAGGGCTGGTTTGGTGGGAGAAATTTTGCGGGTTATTATCTATATATGATTAATTTAAGATGTGAGTATTACTAAATTCATATTTTAAAAAAAAAAATGTAACATCGGTTGGCCGAAATACCCGATGGCAACTATTTAATATGGTACCGGTTCCCAGAAAATCCGATGTCAGTGATTTTATATAACATCAGTTTATTAAATAATTGGAGTTAAGTTTGACGTATATTTACCAACGAATATTTTTTCATCATCAATATTACAAAATCGATGTTAAACGACCGATGTGGAACTCCCTTTTTGTAGTAGTACCCACTAAGTTTCATTCTTAAATCAATTATAATATGTTAGATTCATATCGTGTTAAAAATTGTCCACCACGTAACAATTTTTCACGAGAGAATCATTCAAAGTGCTTAAATAATTAAAAATACTTCGGTTATTAATTAGTATTGCATCCCGTCTACATTATATGTTGCTTTATAAATAAATGAATGAATCGCTTCACAATATTTGTTATTCTACATTTTCAAAATAGTTTTGTACATATTTAATTTTCTATTCTACTTTTATTCATTACCATTTGTACTTTATGGGGTGTTCTATTCGGGTGGCTCTATCTTTTTCAAGGCGTTCGATGGGGTTAGGTCCGGGTTCTATTATGCCTCAGTTCGGGACATTGAGTTCAAGCACCTCGTGATGGGGCTCCCCGAGATCCTCCACACTTGGAAGCCGTACTGGTTTTATGTTGGTAAGGGATTGGCTGACAAAGAACCCTCGATTGGCTCGCTCTACCATCCTCTGAATTCTCTTAAGAATTTTGGTTAGTGTAGCACCAAAATTGTTTTCTTTATTTTGATCTAATCTCTCATTGTTTGCTCTTGTTTTCAGTGTCCCGTCGGCCTGCACTACCTAGTGAGGAGTTTTTCAGTGGCCTTTATAACATTTTGGATTTTGACTCGGTGTCGAGGAACTTCAAAAACATGCTGGCCAAAGCCAAACTCCGAAGGGCTGGTCTCCGAGACTCTCCTCTTCGAGCTCAACTAGAACCCACTATTCCCGGTGAGTTGAATTTTCTTTGTTTCTTGCCGAAAGTTGAGTGCTGAGTTTTTTATTTTTCAGCTCGTCAAATCACCATTATCTGTTGAGCTCGTCTAATCAACCAAATTCTTCATTTTTGACGTTTAGGATAATACTGTACATTTTTTATAGCCGACCAAAACAACTCCAAATGTTGAGCTCGTCTGCTCAGCTTGATTTGTGTTTGTAATTTTTGGTCTACGTCGAAATTGTATTTCTACCGAGCTCTACGATTTCCATTTGCAGTGTTTTATCCTTTCTTCGACAGAACCATGTTTCTATCTGCGCTCGACAAGGCTACGAAAGTTCATGGAGAAGAACAAAATTGCGAAGAGACCGGCAGCTGGTGGGGGCGGAAGGAAGAAAAAGGTCAGCTCGCCTGCACCGTCTGCTCCTCCAGAATCATATTCGGCTCCTCATGTCGGCGAGAGAAGTTCTCACCGAGAGCCCATCACTATCGAAAAAGAGGAGGGGATCATTTTTGGAGGTCCTTGCCTTCAACCAGCCCCTCAAGGATATGATTATTCGTGGTGTTATGCTCTGAATATTTCCAGCGGATCAGCCGCGGGATATCCCTTCTCTGAATTTTTGAACAGCGCCGCTCGTAGCTGAGGTCCCATTTTGGATGATTATGTCTCGACTTTTGATGGGGACAACCAGCTGGAGTTCTCGAGATGAACCTTTGCTGAGCCTTCGTTCGATGAAGTTGGCACGCTGAAACTTTTCTGATCTCCGTAGGGATCATGTTCGGATTCAGTGAGACTGTGATGCTCTCCAAGAAACTCATGATCAATGTACCGATCTCATCCTTGATCGTGGCACTTAGATGGCAAGAGCCAACAATGCGGAGCAGACCGTTGACACGGCGATGAGTTCGACGCAGCGAACCTTGGCCGTCCTGGAGATTCTGAAGGCTCAGCATGCCGAGCTGGTGAAGAACCATGCTGAGTTGGTTGAAACTCGCTCTCGAGAGGGGGAAGCGGCATATGCAAGGAGGAAGGTCGACGGGGCCGAGGAGTACAAGACCGAGACTCTAGCATCGATGATGAGTGCCTCATACCTATTCACCATGGAGGAAGCCCTTCAAATGCCGAAGAATGGGGTCTCTATTACAGATATTGAGAAGCACATTGACGAGAAGGTTTGTGGAGTATGGGATGGGGGACTATGAGGATGACGATATGGATGCCGACCTTGGCAATGGGCATGAGGGCGACGATAAGGATGGCGGCGGTGATTAACTTGTGTCTTGGTTTGGATGTTTTTCTGTTCTCTTATCAGCGCATCACTTTTGTGCCGCTTGTTTTTATTTCGATCGTACCATCACTTTTGGGCGGGTCGATATTGATGTAATTGAACAATTAGCTCAATTGGATTTAGGTCAGCTTATTCTGCTCGGTTGATTTTTCCTTCAATATAATTTACCTTTGGTAAATTTATTTTCGAGTAGTGTTCTTCTTTTTCATTTTTAGCTCGCCAGCTCGACAACTATATATATATATATATATATATATATATATATATATATGTATATATGTATATATATTGCCTTTCTTTTTTTTTTGGTGCCGACATGATTGGTCTGGCTTTTGTCGATGAGCTCGGATGATCACTTTGAGCTCGACATCTTTGGCTTCCAACGCCCTTTTTCTTGTGCCGACCTGATTGGTCTGGCTTTTGCTGATGAGCTCGGCTGATCTCATTTAAGCTCAACATCTTTGGCTTCCAACATCATTTTTTTTCTTTTTTTTTGGTGCCAACCTGATTGGTCCGGCTTTTGCCGATGAGCTCGGCTGATCACATTTGAGCTCAGAATTTTGAGCCTGGTGACTTGAAAGTCTTTTTTGGGATTTTTCCGGGGTTGATTTATTATGTGTGGTTCTTTTATGTAGTTCATTGTTGGCTAAACATGTGTTTGTCTCAGATCGGCTTTGTGGCTTAGTTTTTGGTGACTCTTTACTTTAAGGTTTTCCTATCTATTTAGGAGTACTTTCGTGGTGCCTTGAGTTGGCTTGTGTTTTCATGAGATCATCATTTTTAAGCTGATTTCGTGAGCTAAGTTACTTTGATGATCTCTATAGGTGAGGTCAGACTAGTGAGGTTAGTCTATCATTCTTTTGTTTGACCTAATTCGGCCAAACTAGATTATGTAAGTGAGGTCAGCGGCATGAGTTCAACAACCCAGCTCTTTTTATTATTGACCTTGTTGGTCTACGTTCAAAATTAGGGTGGCGTGATCTTGCTTTATTAAAACTTTCTCTGTGTTCATCATGAGAAAAGAGCAAAATAGTACTTTATTGATAATATTTCTTTAAGTACGCGGCATTCCAGGGATGTGCGAACTTCTTCCCATTTAAGTGTTCAAGGTGGTAAGCCCGTGCTGAAGAACTTCTGATACTCTGTACAGTCCTTCCCATTTTGGTTTGAGAAGACTTTGCTTTGGTCCGAAGATGCGCTTGGGGACCAGGTCACCGGCTTTGAAGGTCCTTTCTTTCACTTTCGAGTTGCAATAATGTTCGCTTCTTTGCTTGTAGATTGCATTTTTTAGTTCGTCATTCATTCTTTTCTCCTCGAGGAGGTCGAGTGCAGCTCGGCACGCCGAGTCATTTTTTTCTACCTCGAAGTGTGTTATTCGGTAGGATGGTGTGCCGATATCAACTGGTATAACTGCTTCCGATCCAAAGGTAAGGGAGAATGGAGTTTCATTGGTGGATGAGCGGTGGGTTGTTCTATACAACCATAAACACCGGGCAGCTCTTCTGACCAATTACCCTTTAGATCCTCCAACTTCTTTTTTAATGTGTACTTGAGGATTTTGTTAACCGCTTCAACTTGTCTGTTTAATTGAGGGTGGTATGGTGTAGAGAAATTGTTTTTTATATTCAGCTCTCCACAAAATATCTTGAATCTTTTGTTGTCAAGACTGCCTACCATTGTCAAATACTATTGAGAGTGGCACGCCAAATCTACATATGATCGACTTCTAGACAAATTTGATCATCTTTTGGTCGGTTATGAATGTCAACGGCTCAGCCTCTGCCCATTTGGTAAAGTGGTCCACCGTAACAACCGCATACTTGACTCCTCCTATGCCCTTTGAAGTGGGCCGATTAGGTCAATTCCCCATTTGGCGAATGGGCATGGCGATTATATGAAATTAAGGGATTCTACTAGAGAGTTTATTTGGGGTGCAAATACTTGCCATTTTTCGCATTTCTTACCTTCTCTGCTGCATCTTTCATTAAGGTCGGCCAATAATACCCTTGCCGGATAAGTTTATGAGCAAGCACGTTTTCCGCAGATGCCTTCATTTACTTCTCTCAATGCATATTCGGCATCCTGCTCATTCAAGCATCGAAGTAGGGGAGCGGAATATCCCCTCTTGTACAATAGTCCATCCACTATGGTAAACCGAGATGATTTTGTTCGTATTGATCGGGCTTTAGCTCGGTCTTCTATGACCACTCCATTGTATAAGTAAAGTAAGAAGGGTTTCATCCAGTTCCCCTTTCCAACTTGAATTTCCTCATTCTGGTCGGCTCAGCTAGTCGAGTAGGCCGCGGTGGCGTCAAGCGCCGTTGTTGAGTGGTGGCTGATCGTCACTGTGTATAGCTCCTCAACGCCTAGACTTGATGCTAATTTGGCCAAGGAGTTCGCTGGAACATTGTCATTTTGTGAAATGTGGATGATCTCGACTTCGAATTTAGCTAGGCGTGCTTTAGCAAATTCTAAATATAGTGCTATTTTGGGTTTCCTGGTCTCGTATTCTCCATTGGTCTGATTCACCACTAGTTGAGAATCACTCTGGATTTTTAAATTCTTGATCCCCATTGAGGCAACTGTTTTGAGGCCGGCTAAGAGAGCTTCATATTCAGCTTCGTTATTAGTCAAGGGGAATTGAAAATGTACGCCGAGCAAAATGGTTAGAGCTGACCATTACTATCCTAGCACCAGCTTGGCCAGTCGTTGATGACCCATCAACATACATGTGCCATTGTTCATCCTCCATCGGAACTGACTCAACCGCCGGGGTGAACTCAGCTATAAAGTCGGCCAGAGCTTATCCTTTGATAGCCGTTCTTAGTTCATAAGTTATGTCAAACTATTTGAGCTCGACAGCCTACTTGATCATCCTTTCGAACGTGTCAGGTCGGTGCATGATCTTCTTCAGAGGGAAGCTCATCAACATTATTATCCGATATTCCAAGAAGTAAAGGTGCAGATGTCGTGAGGAAATGACGAGGGCGTAGGCCAACTTTTCCATGGCAGAGTACTTCAGCTCGACATCATGCATGGTATGACTCATTTGACACACTGGGTGTTGCCCGAGTTTGTTGGATCCTACGAGAGCTGAGCTGACCGTCACCACCGTGATTGCCAAGTAGAGGTACAACGGCTCCTCCTTCATTGTTTTTTGCAAGGTCGGCATGCTCGCCATGTATCTCTTCAGTTTTTCAAAAGCTGTCTAGCATTCAGGCGTTTATTTGAAGTTTTTGTTGTTTTTAATAGCTTCAAAAAAGGGTTTGCATTTGTCAGTTGATCTAGATATGAAATGATTTAGGTTGGGCATTTTACCGGTCAGGCTTTGCACTTATTTTATACTCCCGAGAGATTCCAGGTCGGCTATTACCTGAATTTTGTTCGGATTGGCTTCGATGCCTCTTTGGCTCACCATATAACCTAAGAATTTCCCAGAACCAACTCCAGAAGAGCATTTTTTGGGGTTCAACACCATGCGGAAAACATGTAAAATCGAGAACATTTTATTAAGATCATCAATGTGATCGGATGAGTACAACGACTTAACAAGCATGTCATCTACATAAACTTCCATTGGCTTTTCTATCAGACTAGAAAATATCTTGTTCACGAGGCGCTGGTAAGTGGCCCCAGCGTTCTTCAAGCCAAACGACATCATGGTGTAGCAATAAAGTCCTCTTGCCGAGTAGAAAGATGCATGCTCCTAATCACCCGGGTGCATTGAGATCTGGTTATACCCATAGTATGCGTCCATGAAGCTCATCAGCTCGTGCCCTGCAGTGGCATCGACCATGTAGTCAATGTGTGGAAGTGGATAGTTGTCCTTAGGGCACACTTTGTTCAAATTCAAGAAGTTGATGCACAATCACCGTTGGCCGGTCTGCTTCTTGACGAGCACAGAGTTGGATACCCAGACAGGGTGCCTAACCGGGCGGATGAACTTGTTATCCATCAACTTTATCACTTCCAGCTCCAATGCCTCATACCGATCCGGGCTGAGCTTTCTTCTTTTTGGATAACCGATCTGAAATTCTCATCGACCTTGAGCCGATGACAAGCTTGTTCAGGATTAATTCCTTGCATGTCAGGATGTGTCCAAGCAAATACGTCCTGGTTTGCCTTTACAAAAATTATCAGCTCGGATCAGATAGGTTCCTAGAGATCGTGGCCGACTCGGAGCTACTTACTTGGGTCGAGCTCATCGACTGAGAACCAATCAAGGTCTTCAACTGGCTCAACATGCTTAGCCTTTCTTTTTAAACTCGGCTTCCGAGGGTCCAGCTCTTCTTCATCGACCTCAATCACTTTTTTTGCTCGGCAGTCATCATCTTTTTTGGGCTCCCTCATTATTTCTTTTCCTAGCCGACGACCTCGATCCCTGCTCAGGTCAGCAATTTCCTGTTCGGTCTACTCAAGTTTGGATTTTTCAGCGTGTATCTCTTATTCATATTTGTTCTGTTCAGCTTGGTAGAGTTCAACCCATTTTTCAACATCCTGCTCAGGGCTTAGCTCTTTTTCCAGCTCTCATTCAGTGAGCTCGGCTGCCCTCTCTGAGTTTGGCACATCCCTGTCTCTGTTGTCATGGTTTTCATATATCACTTCTTCTGTCATAGTGTTTGTCATCTTTTTAGAGATTATCTTGCTGGGCTCATCACCGTTAGGATCCTTAACCAGCTCTTCACCTTCTTTCATCTGTCCAACCATATTTATCTGCCTCAGCCTAATAGACCAGTTGCATTTTTGGGCTGCTACTTGGTCCCCTCGGTGCTCGCATTTTCCCATGATGCCTGGAAATTTAATTAAATAATGGTAGACAGACATTGCACCTTTGAGGTCATAGGGATCCGGCCTACCGATCAGAGCGTTGTGGTCTCTGGGAACATCGATTACTTTGAAGGTGGTGATGACGGTCCTCTTCTCTTCTCCACTACAAAACTCTACTGATAGGTTGACTTGAAATAGAGCTTCCACGCATTCGCCACTAATTCCTTTGATTTGGTCATCGCATGGCTTGATATATTCTTTTGGTATTCTCATCCTTCTGAAGGCCGACAAGTAGATCAGGCTGGCGTAGGCTCTCGGATCGACAAAGACTACGTGTGTTCAGATTCTTAAAATGGGTACCATGATAACCAACACTTCCAAATGCAGGTGACCAAGGGGTGCTGCGTCAAACTCATGGAATGTGAAGTACGACACGTACTTATCTTCTTCTGACTGGTCATTAAATATCTGACATCATTACTTTTGTTCACTGGATTGAGTTTCTTGCCTCCCTGATGAAAATATTTATTTTCGATTCGAGACATCTTCTTCTGCTCAGCTCGTATTAACGAATGTTAGGATCTCCCTAGGTGTTCCAGATGCTGGGGTGGGGGAAGCTGAATAATTCCTCTCCGCTCCTGTCGGACCTGATGATTTTTAGAGAATGGCAGTAAGTTCCTATCGTCGCAAACCTTGATCAGAGCACGTACTAGGTCATGACACTCCCCCGTGTTGTGCCCGATTGACCCGTGATACCTGCAAAATCCTTTCTTATCAAGTAGGGAAGGATTTTTTTGATTGGTCGAGCTCAAGGGAGAATATCCAAGTTCTTAATTCGTTCAAATATTGTGGCCGCAGCTAATGAGTATACCTCGTTGTACTCAGCTAGGAGGTCAGCATGTTTTTCTTGTAGGAGTTTTTTGGTCGTTGTCGCCTGAGAGTTCAGATTTTTGTCAACATGCCGAGTTGACTTGTGGCTCTGTGGGAAATTTATGACCGGGGCGGACATGTTCTGTTCGGCAGCAATTTTGAATGCGGCCAAAGCTAGAAATTCTTGGAAGATTTAAGGATCTTGCTGATTGTTTATCCACTTGAAAAAGGAGTTATCAAACAAACCATTCTGGGCAGAGATGAGCATGGCTTCGTCGCCGCATGGCTAAAAATCCGACACCTGTTTTGTGAATCGCGCAATATGGCTCTTCAGAAACTCGTTCGACTGCTGCACGATGGTGGCGATCGCTCTCTTGGGTGAAACTGTAGCCTTGGAGACAATGAAGTGTCCTCGGAATAAGGATCTCAACTACAGCTATGAACAGATTGAGTGGCGTGGTTATGATCGATATCATCTCAGTGGAGCTTCATCGAGTGTTATGGAGAATATGTGGCACTGGTATGTGTTGGATGCGCCGAGCATGTCCATGTAGTTCTTGTAGTGTCTCAAATGCGAATCGGGATCACTACTTCCTTTGTACAAAGCAATGAGAGGAATTTTTAGCTTGCCTGCTAGTGGTTCTGAGAGGAACTGGACAGACAGGGGTGATTCGTCGTCACATGTTGATCTGATCATTGCTGGTCACGATATTGGATAGGTATTTTAGAACAGGGACAGTTTA
Organism: Phtheirospermum japonicum; assembly: GCA_014905375.1. Lineage (NCBI taxonomy): Eukaryota > Viridiplantae > Streptophyta > Magnoliopsida > Lamiales > Orobanchaceae > Phtheirospermum > Phtheirospermum japonicum. The sequence goes on from BMAC01000950.1 coordinate 130,462, forward strand.
CTTCGCTTCCAGCTCGGGTATTCGCTGCTTTAGGTATTGCATCTCGGTAGATTTTTCGCTTGGCTTCCATTATGGGGGAACGCTCACGTTGGCATTACTTTTGCTGTTGACCAACCTCGTGGGGAGGTCTTCATGTGCTTTTCTAGACGGCTTTCTGACCCGAGCAAAGACATTCTGAAGAGAAGAGAATGTGAGACGTCGTGCGATGGGAGGTTTATCGAGCTTGCTCTTAGCATTCATCTCGACCTTCTCATCCAACTTTCTCTTTCCATTCTTCCTAGCTGCATCTCTTACGTGGTCTGATTCCGACTGTCCTTCCAGAATGTTTGGATCGGTTTCGCTGCCTTCCTCATCATTTCCTCAAGTTCTCTAGCAAAGGCGGGGTGCTACATGAATGATCGCACCTGATTCGGGTTGAGCTCGTTTGGACCCGATTGAACAACTTTATCCTGATGTTCTTTTCCAAGATTTCTCCTCTGACTTTCTGAAGGGCTCATGGTGATGAATAGATTTAACAAAAACTCCTCTCTCAAACCTTAACCACAGTGAAGGGCTGAAAATCACCTTCTCACGATAAAATAAAAATTGAACAGAAAACAAAAAATAAAAATCGGAAGGGCTGATCGAGCAATTGGAACTGCAGATCACAAGGAACCTTCCTCTAGCGTCATTTTGTTTAATCTAAGAGTAGCCTAAGCAATTTCAACACAAAGATAACAAGGAGATAAGCAACAAAACTAGTAGAAAATGAGTAGGAAAAAGTGCATAACTTTTATTCCTAAAATTCGGGTCAAATCGGCCTTGGCTGGATCCTTTTACAGATATTTGATTTCTTGATACAAGCTTTCTCTCTCTAAAAATTGGGATCTCTCTCTCTCTCTCTCCCTTTGAGAGACTATTTATAGTTTTTTATAAAAACCCTAATTGGACACCTGTCTCTTTCCTATTGGCTCATCAATTTCCTGATCACATTTCCACCGCTTTAGTGCTGACCTCATTATCATATTTCCACCACTTTAGTGCCGACCTCATCTATTTTCTCTACCAAACGAGTTCTAAAATACTTTTCTGGTCTTCTGTTCGGCGAATTCAGCTCTGTAGGAATGATTTAGAAAGTTCCACTGAGCACGCCGGGCATGTCGGAGGAGTTGTCCTGGTCGGTAGCTCCTCAGGTCAGCAGCTTCCCGGGTCGACGAATTCAGCTTGACGGATGATTTAGAAAGTTCCGCTGAGCGCGTCGTGCATGTCGGAGGAGCTGTCCTGGTCAGCAGTTCCTTAGGTCGGCAGTTTAGCTTGACGGATGATTTAGCAAGTTTCGCTGAGCGCGCTGTGCATGTCGGAGGAGCTGTTATAGTCAGCTTGGACTGTCCTGGTCGGAAGCTTCTCAGGTCGGCTGTTCAGCTCGACAGATGATTTAGAAAGTTCCGTTGAGCCCGCCGTACATGTCGGAGGAGCTGCCCTGGTCGGCAGCTCCTCAAGTCGGCAGTTCAGCTCGACGGATAATGTAGAAAGTTCCGCTGAGTGCACCGTACATGTCGGAGGAGCTTTCTTGGTCGGCAGCTCCTCAGCTCGGCAGTCGAGGACATCAGTGAGCTCGGAGTCAAAGTAGGTGCGCCAGTTGAGGACGTCGGCAACACACCAGTCGAGGACGTTAGTTAGCTCGACAACCAAAGCAGGTGCGCCAGTCGAGGACGTTAGCGGCACACCAGTCGAGGACGTCAGTCAGCTCGACAGTTGAGCAGGTGCGCCAGTCGAGGATGTCAGGTTGTGGGTCCTTCTCACATTTGAGGTTGGCTGGACGGATTCTCTAGGTCGGCTTTTTATAGGCTAATCCGACGTTGTTTGGTATTTGGTATGATCGATTCAGCTTGCCAATTCGATTGAGAATTGACCTACCCGAATCAGTTCGTCTCGATTCTTTCCTTGTGGTCTTCGAGACGATATCAACCATCAAACAAGTGTCAATTAACACATGGTTAAAATAATTCCTATATTTTTCCTCGACGTTGATATGATTTATAAAAATAAGTTTTATTTAAATGTCCCACGCTTGTACGTGAAAACTTGAGTTTTGTGCAAAATACCTAGTGTGCGGTACCAAAGAGAAAACGACTATACATAGAGAACGTATGATTTCGCTCGTTAAACTTTAGCACCATCGAATCCCTTACATGGTAACAAGAGATGATTATGATGTGGAAACAATGTTACATAAACTTGAGAGTGTTTTGAATAATTCAAAATAATTAGTGATTAGATTTACTTAATGTGCTTCTACCATAATACTAAAATAGCTGTCAATCTATTCAAATTACCAATAGAGATTATAAGTGAAATACAAATCTACTAGTTATGATTTTATTTTATATTTATAGAAATATCTATTAAGTGCCGCATTTTTATTATATTAGCTATACAAAACTTAGGTTGCAATGAGCAAGGTCTAATCTATTACAATTAAATATCCACATAATTATTATTTCGAGCAATAAGATTTAAGGAAATGACCTAAAATTTATAGTAAGAATTTCTTATTTATCCAATGAGGTGCCTAAATGTAATTTCCATTTCTTCATCCCCAAACACAAACACTCTCTCTCACACACACATTTGAACCATTTTACCTAACCTAACACACCCTTCCACCACCATGTCCGCCGCCGCCGCCGCGGCCCGCATATGTTGTTTCTCTTTCTTGCTGCCCTCCAGTCCCTTTTGAACTCCACCAATTATTTGTCAATTTATATATTTTCCCGCCACCACCATCATCATCTTTTTCTCGAAATCGAGTGTTTTTTTTAATTACTAATATTTTTCTTCTCCGAGCTTTGAGGGATCTAGGGTTTTTCTCTTTGCGATCGAGTGGAGAATTTTAAACCTAAGTATTTTTTTTTTTTTTTTTTGTGTGTGTGTGTGTGTATATATATATTGACTGATGTATATTCGCTTGATTGTGTCGTTACGGTATCATTTTTGGTGTGTTTTATTTGGTCTTATAGTATTTAGGGATTTGATTTATGGGCCTTGTTTTCTGAATTAATCCGATTCTTTTTAAAAGTATTCAATTGAACACGAATTGTAGACTCTTTAGATTTTTCATTTTGTGAACTGAGATTATAGGATTTAATATCTGCTGGATTATAGATTCTGTTGAGTCTGGCTTTGCATGTTCAAGTGGATGTAAGCTTCACATTACCTCTTTGGACAACATATACAGGCATACAGATCTTAAAATTGGAAACATTTGACATTTGATGGTTTCTTCGTGTCGTTTGGTCTGATGCTCATACATTTATTAGTAGAGTTTTCTATGTAATCAAAGAGATTAGAACTTCTTGTTTTGGTTTGATATTGAGATTCCGTAGCTGTTTCAGATAAGATTCTAGTATTTATAAAGATTTACACAAGCCCGTAGAGTGTAATAATGGTTTGTTTGTTCATTAACGAGTTGACCATGTTTGTTGGTGTCTAAATTTATTTGCTTCTCACCGAGTCCTTAAAATTTAGATTTTACGTAAGTTTTGCTAAATCGAGTGCCATAATTGCTAGGGTTTGGACTATAATAAAATTTAAACTTTTTCTTGGATTCTGATGTGTTGTGTGCATAGCCATTTATTTCTCTTACGTAAAAATATTTCATAACCCGTTTACGTGATATCGACAATTTAGGAAAATGAAGCGAACAACATACTTCAACTCCGTACCCGAGGTGCCCGATATCTGGCCAATCAAGAAAGCACTCACGCTCTCCGACGTCGACATCACCCACCCTTTCCTGACATTGCCACGTCAGCAAGTCGAGACCCATATCGTCATGTACATGACACCTCAGCAACAGGACCACCTAAGAGCCGAGGGCCAAGTGGGCCTCAACGCCCAAGACGAAGATAACGGCGATATGTACTTAATGAAACTGAAGTGGCGTGGCAGTTACTACAATCTCATCGGAAAATGGGGAAAAATCGTCCGCGGAAAGGGACTCGACGTTGGGCAGGAAATCAAACTGAGGTGGTTCAACTGCTGCTTATACTTCTCCGTTTCTCAACAACAACAGCATCAGCATCAGCATCAGCAGCAGCAGCAGCAGCAGCAACAGCAACAGCAGCTGCTGATTGGACCGGCTCCACTCGCCCCCGTGCTGCCGCTGCGGATGATCGCAGCCCCACCGCCGTTGTTAGTGCACGACCAGTCCCACTGGCCCATCAGAAAGGTTTTGACGTCATCTGATGTGGACCCCAGCCACCCTTTCCTCCCGCTGCCTCGTAAATCCGTCGAGGAGCACATACTTGTCCACTGGGTCCCTCAGGAACGGGAGAGGCTGAGAAAAGAAGAGCACGTGTCGATAAACGTGCGTGATTACGACACGGGCGATACGCACGGGATGAAGCTGAAGTGGCGGGGTAATTATTACAACCTTATCGGGAAATGGGGGAACATAGTTAGGTCCAAAGGGCTCGGGGTCGGGCAGGAGATTAGGTTACGCTGGATGAATGGCTACTTGTATTTTTCGGTCTCGGACGAGCTTTACTCTGAGACAGGCTCAACCCACGATAATTGGCCCGTTAAGAAGGCTCTGACGTTGTCGGATGTGGATATTAACCATCCGTTTTTAACTTTGCCGGGTAAAGCAGTGGAGGATCATATTCTTTTCTATTGGGGGCCCGGGGCGAGGGAGCAGTTGAGGAACGAGCGTCAGGTTAGTATAAATGCAAGAGATGGAGATACAGGTGAGATGTATGTGATGAAGCTGAAATGGAGGGGGAGTTATTATAATCTGATTGGGAAATGGGGTAAGATTATTAGGGAAAAGAGGTTACAGGTAGGGAGAGAGATTAGTGTTCGTTGGGAAAATGGATGCTTGATATTCTCAGTTCCTCTATGATGGGGTCTCGGTTGTGTAGGTATTATTATTATTATTATTATTATTATTATTATTATTATTATTATTATCATTATTATTATTATTATTATTATTGTGGGGATGGTTACAAAAAATACCCTTTTTGTTTGGGCTAATTGCTTAAAAAAAACTAGTGTCTTTTTAAAATTATAAATACACGCTTGACGTGTTACAATCGCCGCCTTGAGGTTTGTATTTCCTTTGAAAATACTTTTTATCGAGGGTTATAAAAAAATCAAGGGGTGTATTTGTAATTTTGAAAGATGGTTGGGCTTTTTTTAGTAACTAGACTAAACTTTGTAAGATTGTTTTTTGTGATTAACCCTTTTATTTATTCATCAGAGAGCAGATTCTGTGGAGTGCCTTGGTCTCTGATGGTATTGGTAATTTAGATCGCCTAGCAAGTTCAGGATGGCATTTGGGTCGGTTACCGTTGCGTAAAATGTGAAAATGTTAACTAAATACTCTGTGCGTGTATTTACATTTCTTGGGGGTTATAATTGGTATTTTGAGGAAGAGGTGGTTGCATAATTGGTAGTAATTTTCTTACAAAACAGATTTTTAGAATTGACTCGTGTACGGAATGGAAGCTTGTTAGTTATGGCAGATGGTGTTCTTGAAGTGTAATACAAAGTGGGAGATAGTTTTGCCCTGTTTTAGCAAAAATGCAATCAATGTATTTAGTGTTTTGTGCAATGCAGCACAATTGTACTTGAGCTCGATATGCTTTCTGATAAATAGAATTTAGAGTGGGTATTTGCTTCATGTTTTTTTCTTTTTCCTGATTTTACATGAACATATTAAACAATGGAATCTCCGAAAATAAGTAGCCACTCTGAGATGTAAAATATCTCTTCCAAAAACAAATGTAGCATTGCGGTTAGGTAGGGTTGTATTCTAATGTTATCTAAACTACTAAATAAGAGTACTATTTTAAGCTTATTAATTAATTTTCTTTTTATATATTATAAATTTAATTAAATCAAATTTCGTAGTACTTCATTTTAAATTCATACTATCTATTTGTCATCACTATCATTAACCATTGTTGACGTCCGAATTTCATACTATCATGAGATTCAATAATCGTGTGAAGTCAGAATCCCAAGCTACTAATCCTTATAAACAGATTTCATAATTATGCTATGGAATATGTCATATTAAATTACAAGATTTATATCCCAAATTTAAGTGTTTCATATTATTATCAGATTTGATACTAACTTTACAAAATTAATGAAATTTTATACTTCAATTATTAAAATACATACTACCTCTATCAAATTTCTTGCCACCCTATTAAAATCCATATTACCACTATTAAATTATATGCCAGTTCAATCGAATTTATATTGATCCTATCAAAATTGCATTCTAACTTACATTTACATATATTAATCTCCGCCATATTTTTTTATCTCGCTAAATACGGCACAATTATGCCAACCTTAGATGCATCACAGTGTAACTCAAAAATGGTATCGAGAAATTGGGCAATATTACTTGCGCTTGATTAAAAGAAAAGCAGCCTCGGCCTCTTTTCATGCAAAAGTCGTCCCACGCATACATGAATCAGTGTTGACCATTGTTAAATAACGTCCACCTTACTGTCATCCACGTTAACACCCGCTGCTGAGATTACAAACCCAAAAACAAGACTAAAAAAACACAATTGTGTGGCGCGGCATAAAGTTTCTGAGTATGATCTTTTTGTCTGAATCATGAAAAAGAAAGATTTTTGATTCTTCTCTTCATTAAACGTATCTTTCCAGTGATTTACACTTGCTACCACCATATTTAGCTCCTTTCTTAGGCAAACACAACTTATTTCCTCTTAGACCTTAATGAGTCCTTCCATCGGGACAAGAATGCGGATAGGGGTTTCGAACACAACCACATCAAAATATAGAGTACGACTAGGGAGACATGGTGCGAATCATTCGTTCCTTCTCGTTTTTGAAATTTCCCCCTTAGTTAAATGGTCATCCTTTTTCTTGATAGATATTTTGAATGAGAAATATACATGATTAAACACTTAGCTTTAGAAAAAAGTGAGATCTTGAGCCTTTAGCGAGCCATCAATATGTGTGCTCGAGTTTGTTTCTTTGCTTGAGGGTGATCACACACGGATTAGTCACTTTAGAACTTGCTTTGTTATACATGTCAAGACCACACTTCTGAATTTTATGTGTTAAAGTGATGAAGGCACTTAGGTTTAACCCTTTTTAGCTTTATATATATCTACCCTTAGTTGACCAAGTTTGAGCCTTATATCCCTTTTCTTTGAAAATGACCTAAAATGAAATACACACTAAGCCTTTTATTTCTATGGTGTCCTCTGTTTAATCCTATTATCAAAAGATTATATGAATGACTATATTAGGGTTGAGACTATGTTTTAGATGATTACGACTCTATGTTGAGTTTTTTATGAACTAGATGTGTTATTTGAAGCTTCTATTTCATGATGTCATTGGAAACACAGTGGAGCAGTCATTTGGTTATCGTCGAGTTAAGGGGCTTGGATCGAAGTGTGAGGACTATTGTTCGCGAAGTGCTCATATGACTCATATCACAATTAGACGGTATATAGAGTGGAGAAAATAGCCAATCTTTAGGCAGATTGGGTGGGAAAGCATCTTCCTAACCATGTCAACTTTACTGGGTTCAAAGTCATACTTCTCATAAAAGAAAAAATAAATAAAATATTTACACATATAAGTTTCACATCTACATATGTTGTAGTTTTTGGAGCCATATATTATGATTTTGGTTCGTGTTAGAGTTTAGTTAGTGTCATGATTTTGGTTTGTGATAGAGTTTGGTTGGGTTGATTTTGGTTAGTATTAAACTTTGGGTAGTGCATCGTTTTTCACATTATTCCTTTGATACATTTGGCTATTTTTGTCCTTTCATCCTACCTTTTGCCCTAACCCCATTACAACTAAATAAAAGACAATTTGATTGGTGCATGAATTTCATATTTATAGTGGTGGAGATGTGATATATTTGCAAATGGTAATATCAATTCCGTGTGTTCGTTTTGGGTAAATTAGAATATACCTAATAAACACTTTGGAGTGATTTTAATGAAACCTTGGTGAGTATGTTGTTGAATCTTGTATATTTTGTAAGTTGGAATAGTTATTGGGGTGAAGTGTTGGTTAGTTGAGTACAAGACTTTGTAATACTTGTGATGATGATGGTTAGTGAATCGACTTTTTGATGCACATCATAGCTATGATTTCGTTTAGAGTTGTGTTTATTTTTTGTTTTCATGTTTGAAATTCTCGAGAACAAGCATTGTCTAGATGTGGGGAAATTTGATAAATATGAATTAGTAATATTTCTTGTATATTTATGCTAAGAATTTGAATAAATATTACGCTAATAGTGATTTTTTTGTATTTTGTGGTGTGTTTTAGTAAATTGAAGAAGGATTGTTAAAATGTTGAAAGAAATGACCAATTTTGAAAATGTTTTGTTGTTGTGTGACGAATAAAGAAAGGCAAAAATCATGGAGCAGAAACGGTCATATCTTGCGGGCATACGATAAATCAACGTTTTCTTCTGGAGTGCGAGTTGATGTTAGTGCACACAATACAGTTTGCTGCAGGATTTTTTGTAATTAAAGACTTCTTTAAATGCTTTGGTAGCTATTAGAAAATAGTTTAATACTACTGTATTAGGTTTTGAAGTATTATTAGGAAGTTAGTGGATGGAGTTGGAGTTATATGGGAGAAAACTATTTTACACTCATCATAAAAGTTGTAGATTTCTGAGTGCTTCATTTCTTAAGCTTCTCATTACCCGCAGGAGTCCCACTGCCGTTAGCACCTTTTTTAAGTACTCGCGACCCATTTTGAAATGGACTTTTTACAAATAAGTCAATTTTAAAAAAGAAAAACAATGGTTATTTTAAAATGAACTTTTGAAAAAAGTAATATTTCCAAAAGTCCATTTCGAAAAAGTGTTAATAAATGACTTTTGAATTTCATTTCCTGCACTTTTGTTGAACGGACTTTTAAAATTATTTTTACCAAACACTTCACATTTTTCACTAACACTTTTCGCACTTTTCTAAAAGTTCATTTTATAGATGGACTTTTATGTCAAAAGTGTTCCCAAAATCATTCACCATCCACATCGTTTTCATATCATCATCTCTACAAGAGCCTCTTTTTTTTTTCCCCCTCCCGTGACTAGTGTGTAAGTCTTATTGTCTAGTTAAAAGATTATAAATTAAGACCTTGATATTATGTGTTTGTGAGATTTAATAGTTTTTCATATCTCAATTATCCATGGATAAATTTTTTATCTGACGATCTTATTTGATAGAACAAGTTGCAAATTATTTGGTTGAATTAGATAGTTTACAACCATATTAAGATGAGAAATTCGTAATTATTTGATATGGCAGCGTACTAATTTTTTTTCGAAATCATACCGTTCATGGTATATTTGGTATACTTCGATTACATTTGTTCGGTATACTAAAAAATGATTTAACACCCCTACATTCACACGCATTACACAAAAACACACATTTCACATATTTAAATACAAAAAAAAAAAAAAAAATACATACTACACACATTTAAAACACAAACACATACTTATACACATTTTACACTTGTTATATTTTTTTTATATTATCACACATTTCACAAATAAATTACTATATCAATATATTTTTATTATTTATTAACTAACCATTGCGATTTTTTTTTTATATAACAAATTTAAAATCTTAACGAACAACACTCCACTCAAATTTATGATTTCAAATGAATGGATTTTAAATCACTCGATCCAAGCACTCTTGAATTACATTATGGGATAATTATTTTTTTCTTTCAAATTATTGTATTTTTCATAATTTGCCATAGAAATTATGATTTGTGACAAACCACTGTACGAATTGTGTGCGATTTGCAGTTTGCCCCCTAAACAAGAATTATTGTGGTTTTATGTCCAAAATCGGATGATATGGCACAATCTAATTGTGGCCACATCATCTAGACTTGGAAATAAAATCACAAAAATTCTGATATAAGGAATTTATTGCAAATCGCGCATAGTTCGTATGACAATTTGTAGAAAAAAAAAAAAAAAAAAGATTGTAGTTTGGAGGCAAACATTTTTTTCCCCTTACATTATTGTATCTTCTTTTTAAGAAAAGAGGAGAGAGGGGATTTTACCTTCACCTCTTCAGACCTGAAAATCTAAATATTCATTGTCCAGCAGAAACCACAGAGAGATTTCTATATTATATGGAAGAAAACGACGAATCAGAAGAGGAATTTCTCTCCATATATACGTACATGTGCATATAATACGCGCACTTCCGTAGAGAGTGCGTGAGGAGATGGGGAAATTAACTTTCCGGCGGAAAAAGAAGGCCGTGCCGCCGCCGCCGGTGCCTCCTCCTCCTCCGGCAGTCGAACCGGCGTCGACGACGATCAAGCCTGCCGTGAAGAAGAAAGCGGGCGGTTCACGTCTCTGGATGAGGATGGACCGATTAGGGCAGTCCGAATTGATCGAATGCGACAAGAGCGTGATTATCAAGCGCGTCTCAATACCCGCCAGGGATTTGAGGATCCTCGGCCCCATCTTCTCTCATTCCTCCAGCATTCTTGGTAATTATATCCCAATTTCTTTTCTCCCCTTTTTGTGTCTGTGTTCGGGGTTCCGCAATTAGACATGTGGTTTTGCCCAGAGTGTGGGTGTGGGTTTATGAATGCAATTCCTGGAATTTGTTGTTTTGTATGTGTGTGTTCTGTAAAAATAAAAAAATAAAAAAATTACCTTGTTAAATTTGATTACGCGATTTGTGCTTTTCTTTTGTATGCAACTGATTTTGTATTTCAATTATTGAAGAACTTAGATGTTGCCATATTTTCCCCTTTAGAGAGGCTTTGTTTAGTTTCTTTTGGCATGCACAGTGATTAATTAGATGAATTGGGTAAGTAACATTGTTTTGACCATATTATTATTATTATTATTATTATTATTATTATTTTGCAGCTAGGGAAAAAGCCATGATTGTTAACTTGGAATTTATAAGAGCAATAGTTACTGCAGAAGAAGTGTTGTTGCTCGATCCTCTCCGGCAAGAGGTTCTGCCATTTGTTGATCAGCTGAGGCGGCAATTACCACAAAAAAGCTCATCTAAGTATGACCAAACGGTATCTCAAGATAATGAAACTCATTCTCCGACTGCTGGACAATGGTTACCCGTTCCAGAACCTGCTGAAGGTGTGCAAGATGAAGAGGAACTTCCTTTCGAGTTCCAGGTCCTGGAAATGGCATTAGAGGTCGTGTGCACGTATTTGGACTCAAATGTTGCTGAGCTTGAGAGAGATGCTTATCCTGCTTTGGATGAATTGGCCATAAGTGTTAGCACCAAAAATCTTGAGCATGTGCGGAGTTTGAAAAGCAACCTCACCCGCTTGCTTGCACGGGTACAAAAGGTAAAGATGTTCTTTCTTATGTCGGTTTTGGGCTTCAGCTATTGCCAGATAACTGTTTTTTTTTTTTTTTTTGTTAGACATGAAATTCTTTTGTGTTGTCTTTTACATATCAAGATGAGGCAGCTTGAGCAAATGGATGCTTTTTATGCTTATAGCCCTTGTTCATCTCATCTTAAAAAAGTAAAACTGTGGGGTTGGTAGAATTTTTGATGATAATATTGTGGATGCATTTGTCGTGGTGGCTTATTAATTCTCAGCATTCGGTCTCACAGACCATACCGTTATTCTACTCCTACATGGAATTCACTTATTTTCCTCTATTACTGTGTGATTATTTCATCATGTGTAATAACTAATTCCGTGTGAGCCAAACAATATGGCTTTTTTAGGTAGGATTATCTGATGTCTTTATAGTATTGGGATTTCTGCGGTGTTGGTCTAAAGTCATTATTATTCTTCCAATATCTTCAGCAGCTTGTTTATATCAAAGCTTTTTCCTCGTCACTTTTCATCCTGTTACTGGAAGTGCTTAGTTTGGCATTGTTTATCAATGTCGTAGGAAAGTTAATCTTGTTTCACACCTGTTTATTGGACTTCTCAAAGTAGTTATTTGAGCGAAGTTTATTCGCTCAGTACCAATAACTTATGAGGTGGGCTCTTTTGGTTAAGGATATATGGCTGTGATGGATTTAGTTTACCGAATGGCTAACCCATCACTTCATATAGACTGAGAACTTTAAGAAGTTAACTAAACTGTAGAAAATGACCCAAACAGTTCTACTACTTTAATGCATATTTTTTCAATTTATGTTGTTGGCTTATGAATAACAAAATTGCAGTACCTGAAATCATAGTTCCTGCTACCATAAACTTATAGGGACTTCATATTGCAATTGACCTCATACTTCAGCATCATATATTCCTCTCCTCCTTTGATGAACACTTTAATTTCTTATCTCAAGTCTAATGAGGGATGTTTAGCTTTCTTTTTTTTTGGGACATTTATCTAAGAGAGATACTTCATTTTAACCTAAAACAGAATGATTCCTGGAAAGTAATTGTCTGATCTTGATATAGTGTTGGGCGTGCATAAGCTGGAGATATGGGTTGGATAATTGTTGTTATTTCTTCAAAGTTTTAATGAGAGAAAAATTAAGGCATTTTGTCAGGTTTTGTGAAAGGATTCTCGGATTCTTTTTGGATGCCACTATATAGCCCCATAATTTGAGATAAAAATGTTGTAGAAATAGATTAGCAATGCTAGGTATGTATCATTGAGTCATGTGTTTGAATTTAATATATGTTTAATAGTTTAGAATAGAATGAGTAGGTTATAATATATCAGTGGTTTGTTATAATAGTTTATCACGAACATAGTATTTCTTTGTTATATTGTACTGAAAAGTGGTGAAACGTGTCTTCGCTGATAGGTGAGAGATGAAATCGAACATCTATTGGACGATAACGAAGACATGGCCCAACTTTACTTGACAAGAAAATGGATACAAAATCAACAAACTGAGACTCCTGTGTCGAATAGCATTGTCCCTGCTGCTGTTCCAGCTCATCTCCGTAGGCTCAGCTCTGCCAGAAGTGGTAGTTTGGTGAGCAACTATCAAAATGACGATGACGTGGAGGATCTAGAAATGTTGCTTGAAGCTTACTTCATGCAATTGGATGGCACACGCAACAAAATACTCTCTGTGAGTTTTATCTTTCTTCCTCGTTTCACCATTAGCATTTTTGCGTTTCTCTTTCTACCAATTTCATAACAATAATAACCTACGTTTTTTTTATTGGGTTTGCCCCATCCCTTTCTGCTTCTGTCTGATTATTAAGCAACAAGGCTAAATGCATGGCTCTTTGTCGTTCCCTCTCTTGTTTGATTTCTCTTATAGTAGACATTAGTCATTCGACATATATGATACAGTTGTTCAATTATTCCTTTCGTTCAAGGGTCGATAACAATGCATATATGGTTTGGGTAATTACAAAAACTACCCGTGAAGTTTAACTTATTTACGAAGAACCCAGCAATTTTCTAAAATCACAAATAACAACCTCAGGTATTACAAATTCCTTTTTAAGGTTTGTATTTATCTTACAAATCACCCCCTCGATAGGGTGCAATTGTAAAACATTTGTTGGGGGAGTATTTGTAATTTTGAAAGATGACTTTAAAAAAAGGAGGGTAAATTCTAAGGGTCGTATTTATAATTATTCCTATACTCCCTCTGTCCAAAATAATTTTCGTTTTAGAAGATTTCACGCAAATTAAGAAAACGACTGATCTTCCTTCATTCAATGTAGGGATATTTGATGTATTTTTTATTTCCAACAACATTTTAACTATACTAAAACATTAAATTTAAAAAAAATAAATAAATAAGGTTAAATTTGAAAGTTTTAGGCCAAAAATGCCTTGCCGGACAAAATAAGGCGGACAAAAAAGACCAAAACGACAATTATTTTGGGACGGAAGGAGTGTAAATTTTTTCCGTTTCTCAGAGATTTATTTCAACTACTGTAGTGCAGAGAACGACTACCGAGACATGTTAATATTGATATTCTTTTATATCGTGTACGCTAAAACCCGCAGGTTCGTGAGTATATTGATGACACGGAGGATTATGTCAACATCCAACTCGACAACCAGAGAAATGAACTCATTCAGCTCCAGTTGACCATGACGATCGCAACGTTTGCCATAGCAGTAGAAACTGCTCTTGCTGGGATATTTGGAATGAATATTCCCTGCACATTGTATGAGATTCACGGGATCTTTGGTAATGTTGTCGGGATTATGACAGCTGTTTGCGTGGTGCTATTTATTCTTGTAATGGCATATGCCAGATGGAAGAAGCTTATTGGGTCTTGAAAGTCTTCTGAAAATATATTGAATTGAACCTGTCAAAAACAACACAAGAGAAAAAAATTAAAAAACATTTTAATAAAAGAGGTATTGATGATGAATTCATTTTCCCAGCTCTTGGGATTTCTTACATTGTAATATAGTTAGCAGTTATTTTTCTCCTTTTGATATATTATCAAGAGCAGAACTATTGCAACTGTTTTTTTTTTCTTCTTTCTTTTTTCATTTTGGATTGTGTCCATCGGTGGTCACGCCCCTAGAGACTTGGTCGATCTTTTACTTTCAACGTGTATTTTAGATTGCAGGGTTTGGTTTGGGGAGAATTGAGCACATCCAAGCTCATGTCTCGTTTTTAGAGTTGTGTATACTATATAGGTCCGTCCAAGTTGGGTCTTGGATTTTCAATTTTAGACCTCTTCGATTCAGTTCTGTTTTATATTTTATTTAATATGTATCATATTATATTTTTAAGTATATTAGTGGTGTTATTTTTACCCCAAAAATAAAGTATTTTTAAGCATTTTAAAGATTGAAAATTGTGTGCAATGGGGGGCAGGATGGGTCTTAGATCCTCAAAAACCTTGGCAGTCTCGGATTTTGGTAAACTTGTTTTAAATCTACCCTGTTGTAATTTATATTCGAGGGCTTGTTTTTCTTTTCTCCATTTGACCAAGTAAATAATCAAATGTGACTGAACCCATTAGCCGTGTTAAGAGATAAGGGTCCTTGGGTTAATGAAGTACTTTAGTTTATGAAAATCTAGCAAAAGAGGACATGTTAGGTTAGCTAGGAACTAAGACTATCAGATGCTTAAGTCAGAAATAAATTTATGAAAATCTAGCAAAATAAGACATGTTAAGCTAGTTAGGAACTAACTTCGATGCACAAGTCAGAAACAAGCTTAGAAGGTGATTTAGAAATTAAATTTTTAGTTAGACAGCAAAAAAGATGTTATCACTAGTTTAGAATACAAACATATTTATGTTCTACTGAACATATGTATACTAGTGGACTAAGTAGACCACATAACTTAGAGGGCACGTGAAATGTTCTGACGATTGTAGGCCCTTTCAGTTAAGTAATACACATCCCGTGATTTGTAGGGTCGCCAACTTCAATTCCCGGGCTGTGTTAGGATCCAAAATAGACGTGGACATTGCGAACAAGTCTCTGGTCGGGCACCTAATGAGGCTCTCTCTTTAATGGATCATTCAGGCTCACTTATTATGTGAGAGGGGATAGGATTTGGTACTACAAGTTTGTAGTTCAAGTGGTATCACTGATCCTTTATAAGAGTGTTGATAAAGGGTTCAAATTTTAGATATTTTATATTATTTTAGATCTATCTTTCACTTTCCAACAATTTCGTCCAACTTATGAAGAAGAAAAAAGGGGATAAGATCTGATAACTCCCATTCACAGATTCCGTCATATTCTAACAGAATTTTATGGAATTTTATATTATGAAATTGTGTAAAACCCACAATCTACCAAAAAGTTTTTCTTGAGTATAAAATATGTAAACAAATATAATATTATACATATAACAATAACCGTATAACTATATAACCAGAATTGGATAATATATCTGATAATTACAACCATTTACATAATGAATAATTCATTGTTCTAATACGATGCATTGTGTTTTTTGACATAGGTATTAGTGGTAGAAAGCTATTGCTAAAATATACAACTAGTTTGGCATATCATAATATCATGATGTGTATTAAGTCGCATTACAATACAACATAACTAAGAGCATCTCTAATGGAAAGGGAAAGGTGAGGGAATTAGGGTAGAGGTGGTAAATGGGAGGGGTGGGGGCAGGGACGGACCCACTGTGGGCCCAAGTGGGGCACTGGGTCCCCTGAAACTTTTAAAAAAGTCAAGGGTATATATGTCTTTTCACATTTATATTTAAAAAAAAAAAAATACTTACCTGCAAAATAGAAAAAGAATAGAGAGAAAATCAAATCCTTATTTTTCTCTACCGTTTCCACTCCCAATTTCTTTCTCCACAAACTCCTCTCTTGCGATCCCACCATTTCTTTATTCACAAATTCTCAAATCATCTCCTCCCCAATTACAAACCTAGGGTTTATTGGAAATTTGCATATTAAACCAGTAAAATTTATCTTAATTAAAGTAAATTTAGTTCAATATTTAATTATTTAAATTTTATACCGTGAATTGCTTGTTTTAAGTTCTTTTTCAATTATATTTGTCAATTATCACTTGATAGGAATGATTGGAACATAATAGTTAATAGTTTGATTGAATATTTATAATTAATGATAATAATTTGTTGTTTGTTTATGTATCTAATTTATTTTATTTTTCTTACATATATTTCTTATTTTCTAATGTATTACATACATAAATTAAAATGAAAGGTTAGATAATTATAATGCAATATGTTTTTATTGTGTAGATTAAAATGATGTGTCAAATGTCAAATATTTGTCGTTAAATAATTATTTACTTAAGTTAAGAAAGTTCGAATTTTACACATACTTAAGTTAAGAAAGTTCGAATTTTATATGTTTTTTGGGCCCCCTCTCGGTGAAAATCCTGCATCCGTCACTGTGTGGGGTACATGGGAAGGGGGATAGGGAGATCAGAGGGGAAGAAAAAAAAAAAAAAAAGGAGGGGGGACGCTGCTGGGTACACTCGCCCGCCCAGCAGCCAATGTGGGCGCGTGAATTGTATGCGCCAGTGGGATGCAGGTTGCCACACCTACCACAATGTTTTTTTTTTTTTTTTTCATTATCCTATTTTCTGTGCATTTATATAATTTATATATATGTAGACTTGTTAAATTTTTTTTTCATATTTTGTGTGCTCGCGTGTGATTAATGTTGCATATATATGATTAGAATTTATAAATAATGAGATATAATACTTATAATTATACAAAATAAAAAAATTATTTAAAATATCACAAAATAAATATGTATATTTCTTCCTTTTCTCTTTTCATGTATTTTTATTTATTCAATAACGTGTCATATTTTTAACCACAATGCTATTGTGATTTTTTTTGAATATAATATTTGTCGCCCCAATATTCATTTTGAAAAAATAATAAATTAATATTGTAATTAGAAATGTTGAGAATATATATATAGTATCATAAAATAATTAAATAGATTTAATACCTATATAAAAAAAATATTGAATTATAAAAATATAAATGAAAGTAAATGAGAAACATGTGAAACCCATAAAAAGTAAGTATTGAAATATAATTGGTAAATAAGATAAAGGGGGAGGGGCAAAAGGTAGCAAAAGAAAGACCAGTTGTGAGAGGAAGTCTCAAAGCTTCTTTTCTCTACTTCTACACGTGACGGGTGATGAGGAAGAGAGAGTTCAGGTGATATGGCACATTGAGAACTGAAAAGGGGAAGAGGAGGAGTTGGGTGATGCTCTAAAATAACCATCCAATGTTATATTTGAATATTGAGGAACATGAAGTCAAGTAAATAATACATGTTATATTCACTTTATGAACAAGAATATATACGAGCATTCTGCAAGCTGCAACTATATATGTATTGAAGATGATGAATATTGAATTGAAAAATAAAAAAATATCACAAATTTCTTGTCTAACTACTCTATATATAAAACAAAGAAGCACCCAAAACAAATAACAAATCGATCATATGGTAGATTATTCACAAAATTGAGAATCGATAAAAACATACACAATTCATTGAATATTGAATAAATAAATATACCTTGTTGCTGAAGGATGACAATGGAGGAGGTAGAACTTGTGTTGAGAGCGTAGAAGTTATAGAACGTTTTTTACCAATAAACAATCTCACCTTCTTTAATTTTTATCTTTTTTTTTAATTTACAATTGAATTTTGAAGTTCGAGGGTGGTAGAGAGATTTTTTGTAGAATTCTTGCTTTACAAACATATGTTGTGATTCCATCCAAACCCACTAATATAAGAAATCGGTGGGATTATAAAATGCTCGCTAACTCCAAGATTCTATGCAATTTATAGAAATCTAAATTGAGAACCTATTACTGAGGAGCCATGATTGTTACGAAATAATAAATTCCATGAATGAGGACACCCTTACTAGTTTCTTTGGGTTAACATCGATTTCCTTTACAACTGATGTTAAATTTCACATCAGTTTTTGTAAATAGCCGGTGTGATATTTAATATCAGTTTTTGTTGACAACCGATGTGAAAGGTCACGTCGGTTTTTGAAAAATCGACGTGACTTTTCACATCGGTCGCTTAGACATCGTGTCCAAAATCGATGTGGAAACCCCTTTTTGTAGTAGTGATAATGCATCCGAAGATAAAAGGATGAGATATTGTAAGAGAGATCATGATGGTACGATGCAAATATATTATTCAGCAATTTATGTGAAAATAAAATATTTTCGAGATTAAATCGGCTTCATATCAAATCCAACTTTCAATGCGCCAAATTGTTACTTCTAGAATTTGTACATAATTCATTTTATATATATATATATATATATATATATATATATATATATATATATATATATATATATATATATAGGTTGGGTTCAAATGAGAACCCGTCATTATATGTGAACCTAGGGACTCATCTTGACCATTAGATTGAATAATCTTGATGGTTGAGATCATGACATGTCAGCATGGTAATAATATAAAAAAAATACATTAATTAATTAAAAATTGTATTTTGG
>BMAC01000950.1:149726-171866 GCA_014905375.1 Phtheirospermum japonicum
TAGATTGAATAATCTTGATGGGTTCAAATGAGAACCCGTCATTATATGTGAACCCAGGAACTCATCTTGACCATTAGATTGAATAATCTTGATGGTTGAGATCATAACATGTCAGCATGGTAATAATGTAAAAAAAATGTATTAATTAATTAAAAATGGTATTTTGGACATATATCACGTTTACAAAGAGCACTACATTGTTTTTTGGAAAGCACAATAGATTAAGAAAAAAAAACACTACAATTGTATACAAAAAGCATCGCAAATTTCATCTATAAATTGCAAATTCAAAATTTTGAAATGAAACTCAAATCTTCAACAAACCATACCTTTTTCAAATTTTATTCGTTTTGAATGAAATATATATCAAATTAATCACATTCTCAAGATCTACAATTTAAGATACATATTGCATGTTTTAAAACCTAAAAAATATATATATATAATTAAATTAAAAAAAACTGGACTGATTTTAGCACTACAGTACTGTGTAAAAAGCACAATGAACCTGAACATATAATTGCACTTTGCAATATTAGATCTAAGGTCAGGATTAGTCCCTAGGTTCACATATAATGACGGGGTTCTCATTTGAACTCAATCCTATATATATATATAATACTAGTTTAACACCCGTGTATTAACACGGAATTTATAAAAAACTAAATATAAAAAATATTTGTAAAAATTACAAAATTTTAAATTTAAAATAAGAAATTGAAAGGATGTGTTCTCAACATGTGCCCTGTTTGATTTATTAGTTATGATAATTATTAGTTAATATTATATTTTAATATTTAGATTAAATTCGTTAATAATTATATTTACATACTATAAATTCAAAATATATCACATTCTCAACCCGTCTCTAATCTATATTAATTAATTATTATTAACTCAATTTATATTTTTATGTTTGGATTAATTTTATTAATAATTATAGTTACATACTTTGAGAAATTCAAAAGGTGTCATACTCCCAAACCTTCTCGTATTGTGTCAATATCTAATAAATACTAATTAATTATTATATAATTTTTTTATATTTAGATTGAGTTCATTACTAACATTTAGTTACATACTCCAATTATTATAAATATATCATAATTTACCTATAAAAATATTTAAAATTTCAAAAATAAATTATTTCAACTTTTATTATAAATATAATTTATTTAATTATTTTCATAAATAAGTTTTTTTTTGTAATCAAAATTATTTCAAATGTAATTTATCTTTTAATTAAAATAATCAATAGATTTTTTTCTACTAATTATATATAATTTATTTATATTTTTATATTAAGAGTATAAAAAAAATTATTGAATTAGACAAAATATAATAAAAGATAACTATTAAGGTGGGATAAATGTAATAAAAAGAAAATATTAAAATAGGCAAGATATAATAAAAGGAAAATATTACATTAGGCATATATTAGACTCGAATGACACATAAGCAACCGAAGCACCAAAACTATTTATTATCCATGCGAAACAAACAAAGCAGACACATAGATTAGGAAGATCTTGCATTAATTAATTATATATGTTTAAATTAACACACGTGTATTACACAGGACCTATCAAAAGATAAATATAAAAAATGTTAATGATAATTACTGAATTTTAAATCTAAAATTCAAATTAAAATAATGTATTATCAACCGTGTCTTGTACATGTCTAATCTATTTATTATTATTATTATAAATATTAAATAACTTTATATTTGATTTTTAAACTAAATTCATTAATAATCTTAGTTATGTACTTACAAAAATTCAAAAGGTGTCACATTCTAAACCCGGGTCTAATATCTATTTTATAAATTATTATTATTAAATCATTTTATATTAATTTTTAGAATAAGTTCGCTAACAATTATTAGTTACATACTTTGAGATATTCAAACGATGTCATACTCTCAACTCGTGTCGCATTGTACTGGTGTCTATTCAATGTTTATTAATAAGTAGTATATAATTTAATATTTTTGTGTTAGATTGAATACATTATTAATATTTAGTTACATACTTAGATTATTGTAAAGAACTCATATTTTACCTATATAGAATATTTGAAACTCCTAAAATAAAATTATTTTAAATTATATTATCAATAAAACTTATTTAATTATTTTCATAATAAAGTTTTTTTTGTAATTAAGATTATTTCTTATGTAATTTGTCTTTTAATTAAAACAACTAATTTAGAACTTATTTACTAATTATATATGATTTATATTTTTATATTAGGAGAATCAAAGGAAAGTATTGAATAAGGAGAAATATAATAAAAGAATTAAATTAGGTATGATACAGTAAAAAGAAAAATATTAAATTGGATAAGTATTAGGCTCGGATGACACATAAGCAAACGAAGCACCAGAATTTTTTATTTACCAAACGAAGTATACGAAGCAGACACATAGGTTAGGAGAATTTTGCATTAATATATAGGGGTGATATATATATATATATAGGGTTGGGTTCAAATGAGAACCCGTCATTATATATGAACCTAGGGACACATCTTGACCATTAGATTGAATAATCTTGATGGTTGAGATCATGACATGTCAGCATGGTAATAATGTAAAAAAATGTATTAATTAATTAAAAATGATATTTTGGACATATATCAACGTTTACAAAGAGCACTACATTGTTCTTTGGAAAGCACAATAGATTAAGAAAAAAACACTACAATTGTATACAAAAAGCATCGCAAATTTCGTCTATAAATTGCAAATTCAAAATTTTGAAATGAAACTCAAATCTTTAACAAACCATAACTTTTTCAAATTTTATTCGTTTTGAATGAAATATATATCAAATTAATCACATTCTCAAGATCTACAATTTAAAATACATATTGCATGTTTTAAAACGTAATATATTATATATATATATATATATAATATATATATAAATTAAATTAAAAAACTGGACTGATTTTAGCACTACAGTACTGTGTAAAAAGCACAATGAACCTGGACATATAATTGCACTGTGCAATATTAGATCTAAGGCCAGGATTAGTCCCTAAGTTCACATATAATGACGGGGTTCTCATTTGAACCTAATCCTATATATATATATATATATATATATATATATATATATATATATGATCACGTGAGAATAATGAAAAATGAGAATATTTTGTATTATGATGATGGTGATGTTATCATGACATCATATATGATAATGATGATGTCATACATTATTTTAATATTAAAAAAATAAAAAATGTACATTTGCATGGTTTTGCATCAAAGGAACTTATAGAATTTAGTTGATTTCCATGGATTTTAATGAGATTTTGTAGAACTTTAAACTATGGGATTATATGGATTTCGATTCAAGTAAGTTTTTTTTTTATATATTTATTTGTTCAAAATTATAACTATATAAAATCGACAAGTTATTATGTGAATTACAAAATCTGAATTGTATTCAAAGTCTCGTATAGTCATTTCTTTCCTTGATTTTCTTGGGATAATTTGATTTCTTGAATCAGGTTCTGTACTAATCCTCTTCGAGTTTCATTGTTTTTAATACAAGTAATAATTCTTACACGATATACTAAGTTAAAACATATTGATTCATTCATGAACTGCAAACTAGGTTTTCAAAGTATTCAATTTTGATGGACGTGGTATGTAGGTATACGTAATTCCATACTAAATTCAACTAAAAATACAGACTACCATGAGGTTTTTTTTTTTTTTTACATAGTTGTCCACTAAATTTTGTCTAACATGTTTACATAGGCTTGTCAGATTATGGAGTTATATTCTTACTTTGTGGATACAGCGCAGAGACACATGTCGTTAGTGTAAATCTAGGTTTCTCGTTTAATTTAATATTGAGAAATATATGTGCACAATATAATCAACTAAAGTGATCTAAATTGACCATGCATTATTCCATCCCTGAAGTTTCGAGAGTATTAGTAGCCACTGAAGCTGATTTCAGAGCTATGGTTAGCCTAGAAATGTCGTATAAATTAGTACGCATTAGGGTTGACATTCCGAATGATGGTGATATTGTTATGTCAAGTATGGCTTCAAATGGTGACTCCGGAATAGATGACGTGGATGTTCTCCACACTCTTATTCCTAGTCACACAAAAAAAATTATTGACGACGGGTTGCGAGAAAGAGGTATCTAAGTTTGTGCAAGAATTTGAGGGTGGTGCGAAAGAATTCAGGTTTGCATTACGTAAGACTGAAATTGGCGGAGATTTTCAATTTAAGTGGGTGAAGAATGATCTTTCGAGGGTTACAGCAGTATGTTTGGATGATAACTGCGGCTAGTTTGTGCATGCAACTTTGGAACGAATCAATGATTTTATTTTATGTGAGATAAATTAACAATATGCACACATGTGGATCATGTTTTCAATCAATGAAATATAACCGTGTTAGTTCCTGACTCAAACTTTTGTGCACCCCATTTTTAATAAATTAATTTAAAACACGTCAGTTTGCTCGCAAGTGTACGAGGTAGCTGTAGGGTGATGAGTTTGACTCGAGTCGTATCTCTCGAGGAAACAACTGTTCGGTCTTTCGGATGTTTTTCTCAATTTATGAACTAAAATAAAATACATGTACAATTGGGATTTTTAAAAGAAATTGAATTGATCATTATGACTAAAGTAATAATTAAACTAAATCTATTTAAACTAATTATTCTAACTAAATTATCAACTACGAGCGATAATTAAACTACTTGAACTCAAGAACTAAGAACTAATAGCAACTAATCTAACAGCATGAATATAATAAATTATCACTAAGCAATGTATCATATGAATCTAAGATTAACGAATAACTAAGCATAAATCAATCGCATAAATCAACTAAATTAACCAATATCCAATAACAAGCATAAACGATTAAGCTAATTAAACTAGTTCTAGCATTAACTAAGAATTAAACTAACAATTAAACTAGAAATTAACTACTAAATTAACTAAGAGTTTAGAGAAATTATTGGAACTAATGAAAGCAGTAAAAAGCTCCAGCTATTCCAGAGGTTGAACGTTGATCTTGGGCGAAGAATGAATCCCGAACTCGAATTCGACGTTTTGGACGCGTTGTTCTTCGATCCTTGATCTCCGTCTTCAAATATCATTATGAGATGTGGGATTATTGTTATTATAAGCTAAAGTACCCTAAGAGGTCGTGTGTTCTTCTTAAAATCTGAAATAATGAGGGTTTATATAGATATTGCAAGTCTTCGCGCACAAGAAACCCTAAAATCCGAATTCTGGGCCGTCGCGTCGACGGTGCGTCGACGTAGTGTCGACTGACGCGTGCTGGCGCTCGGCGAGACTCGGCGGACTTGGTCGGAAGGTGTGCGCGTCGGCTGGGCAGGTGCGTCGACGGTGTGCGTCGATATCGACGCTTCAACAAGTTGCGTCGACGTTGCGTCGATAGTGGTGCGTCGACATCGACGCTTCAGCAAGTAGCGTCGACGTTGCGTCGACATCGATGCTTCAGCAAGTAGCGTCGACATAGATGCGTCGACATCGACGCTTCAGCAAGTAGCGTCGACGTTGCGTCGACTGACGCAGTCATGACTCGCTGACATGGCTCGCATCGACGGTGCATCGACGGACGCGTCAGTCAACGCGACTGCACGTCTGTCTCCAATTCTCGATCTTTTGCTACTCGTTTCACCGGAAAGCTTGTTCTTCACTTCTTGAACATCGAACCTCGTCTATTACGCGTTAAACTCTTCCGGTTACTTAGCTGTAAGGTGAAAAACAACGAAATATCACCTACTTGCATCAATTATGATCAAAATGCAGTAAAATAAGTTGGAATTATAAAAATACGAGATTAAGCTTAAATCGTCCAACTTACACCAAAAACAAATAGAAAAACGTACTAAAATACTAATAAAAATAAGGACAAATCTACTCTAATCAGTTCCGATTTGGAAGATGTTCTAACAAATATTGACACTCGCCCAGTAGACATCAAGCAATTGTTCGAAAAGCAATATCGAGCCATCGCTGCCTTTGTCGGTGAAGAAATGCCCGATCAAGAGGAGGTAGAGCACGATAATTTACCTCCAAACCATCCTTATCGAGAACCTCATTCTCGAGCAACAGGAGCGTTAAAATTTGATATTGTCACAAAATATTTTTAAAAAGTTGAGATCCTGCCACCCGCAAATGAGCCGCCTCCTGGAGATGGCAAAAAAGAAGAAAGGAGTACCATGCCAATTGCAACTATTGTAAAGAATCTTACCCATTCCTAGAGGGAGGAGGATATTGGAATATGCGTAACCATCTCAACAACAAACACCTCGACAAAGCCGGTATCGATAAGACTCAAACGTAACTATAAGGAGGACAAGTACAAACTCCTCTTCTTTATTTATTCCGACGCTACTCATAGAAGAAATTGAGGAATTTTGTTTCTTTTATATTTCTTCCTTTTAACTTTGCCAATGATTATTTATATGAAATGCTCACCCTACTTTCTTTTAATCCCTCGAGTATGAGAGTCTGATGCTCTGCCATTACTCGTGATATTAACTAGTGAATATAAGTTAAACTTATGTAATGAATTTGCTAGTTTACCAAATAAAGCTTCAATTTACTTGGATGTTTGGAGTGATAATTGGGAACGAAACTCTTACATGGGTATTATATGTCATTGGGTTGATAAGTCGTGGACTTCAAAAAAATATTTGATTGCATTTAGAGATTTTAAACCTCCTCATAATGCACATAATATTTGTCAAGTAATTCATATGATTTGTCAAGAATATATTTTAGTTGCAAAAATATTTTCTATTTCATTTTATAATCTTACTTCTAATATGGCGAGTATATTAGATGCATATATCATATTTTCAATTTGTGTGCTCATGATGGTTTGAATGCTTTGAAAAATGAGTTTTCTCCAATTAAAACGGCAGTCATGTATATTCGTATAAATAAATCTTTGCAAGGAAAATGGGTTTGAAGGGAAAATCTTGTCAACCGATGTGCCTACTCATTAGAACTCTACATATAAATTATTGGAAGATACATATTCGTATAGAGAGTTGCTGTGTTCGTTTTTTAGCCAACAACAAACTAGAATTATGTTATATACAAACCAATAGACTACATGTAATTACTTGAAAAAACTGTTAAAGTTATTTGATGATACTTCTAATTTATTTTCCGATATTTATTATCTTACTTCTCACCTTATCGTTGAATTGTGTTAAAATTGCATTCATATTTAGGGAGTGCATGAAAAATGAACGATCAGAAGAATATGTTATTTTTATGAAACGAAAATAGTTGAAGTATTTTTATTACATTCCAAGATATATATTTAGTTGCTACATTATTAGATCCTAATAATAGAGAAAGTGGTTTAGAACTTTATCTTAACAGTTATTATGATACTTTATTACCGTTTGAAGAATTTGAGTTTCCTTACGTTGATAATATTATTCAAAATGTGAAAAAAAAAATCTTTATTTGATATATTTAAAGAATATAGTATAAATTTTGATAGTCCTCGTCCTATGGATACTTCTGGACGACAAACTTCTACTGGAAGTGATAATCCTAGTAGAAGTGGGGGTGTCAACGATGAAACTGAGGGATTTCAGATTTTTTTGAAATAAAAAAAAAAATCATGAATGGGGCGTTCGGGTTACTCATTCCGTTCTAACCCTTATCTAGAACTTGGAACTTATTTGACAACGGCTTTTAAGTATGGAACGTTGGGGGAAAATGAAGCCGATAACGAGTTTGATATTTTGAATTGGTGGGCATCGAGGAAATCACTTTATCCCTTTATTAATATAATTGCGAAGGAGATATTGGTCGTTCCCGTATCAATCGTTTCAGTCGAACAAGCATTAAGTGAAGGGGGGTACATGCTGGACCCACGAAGATCCAACATTAGGCCTCATAATCTGGAGTATCAAATGTTGTTGAATGATTGAGTCAACGCCGACCGACGCAAACAAAAATATTTTTAGGGAAGGTGAAGAGAGCGAGACGTATTATGATACGGGATCTAACAACGAGTCAGAAATGGATAAGGATGGATGATCATGACATTCCCCGCACCACTGCTTCCGATTTCTAAGGTAAGTAAGGTAAAAGAGAACTACATGAACTTTTATTCTTAATGTAAGAGATACGCGAACAACTATCTTCAATTATTTGAAATTAAGATTTCAAATTTTAACTTCAAATATTTGAAAATAGTTCAAGTCCAATTTCTTTTTAATTTCTTTTTTTGAATTTATTAAAAAGTGTTATTTCTATTTTCTCACTTAACTTCAAAATTTTAAATATTATAATATATAATTTTTTTTATTTTAACTTCAAATATTTTTAAATGGTTCAATTTCACTTTCTTTTTAATTAATTCAAAACTTCCAAATGTTAGTTATATTTTCTCATTGAACTTTACAGTTAGTAAACAATGATCGGTTTTTTAGAAAGGTACGGAA
The DNA here is from genome assembly GCA_014905375.1 of Phtheirospermum japonicum. Taxonomy (NCBI): domain Eukaryota; kingdom Viridiplantae; phylum Streptophyta; class Magnoliopsida; order Lamiales; family Orobanchaceae; genus Phtheirospermum; species Phtheirospermum japonicum. The sequence continues at coordinate 158,213 of BMAC01000950.1, forward strand.
TGTATCGTCAAATATTTAATATGATTCACAAGATCCAGTTTCGTTCAAGTAACAGATTTTAACCAACTGAAAGGATCTTCTGATCAATCTAGAGATCATTTGGATTCCATTAGTAATGAGGATTCAGAACATCACACATTGATCAATCAAAGAGAGATTCAACCAGTAAAAGAAAGATCGATTCTTTGGAATCCTTCCTTTCTTCAAACGGAAGGAACATAGATAGAATCAGACATATTCCCGAAATGCCTTTCTGGATATTTCTCAATGTCCCGACTATTCCCGAAATGCCTTTTTGGGAATCCTACATGATCGGTTCGTTCTTTTTTCTCTGATACATTTAATATTTTTTATAATAATAGAAAAACAAAATAATTTAACTTCAAAATTTTCAAATCTTCTAATTAAAATTTCTTATTTTAACTTCAAATATTCTAAATAGTTCAAGTTTAATATATTTTTATTTTTATTTGAGTTAATTCAAAGTGTTATTTCTATTTCCTCACTTAAACTATATATATATATATATATATATATATATATATATATATATATATATATATATATATATATATATATATATAAAATAAACATGTGGTAAAAAAAAAAATCTTGGCCTAATCAATCAAACCAAATGGTGAATTGACGTTTCACAAACCGCCAACAACCCGTAATTTTAACATTTCAATTGCGATTTATCATTTCTTGACAAACCGCGAACTACCGGCCCCGAGTAATTGGGCATGTCTAATCGATACCAAAGATGACCAAACAAAAACCAAAACGATAACTAATAAATTTGTCAAAATATTTATCACTAACAATGCAGATTGGAACCAGCCTAACATCATTAACCTAGTGACAATTGGTCTAAACCTATTCCATATTATCAAACTATAGGCTTAAATAAAATCAATAAAGTTAAGCTAGTGTTAAACTTAATTAAATCCCACGCCACCACAAACTTGGATGTCACATTGACGGTGGTTGAGAGTGTTATTTGTTTGATTAGTTTATTGGTGTTTTTGGACTACAAGTGGTCAACTTATTGTCATTATCAGGGATTATTAGGCTTGATAATGGGATTTGGGGATCCGCAATCAATCATGAAATCATTATTAATAAATTATTTTTAAAACTAAATTATTCAATAAAAACGTATACTCTATATATTAAACACAATTATCACACATGGAGAATTTAAAACATGAAAAATGAAAACTCATCCATTTATAGCGTTGAAAATGTCTTATTTCTTTCACATATAGCCCCCTCTTCATTGTTATCGTCCCTTAAAAACTCAAGTAGCAATTTTATTTATTTTCAGGCTTTTATGTGATATTTAAATAATTGACTTAAAAAAAAAAAAGCACAATAATTCATAATTCCGTATAAGATAGTAAGATACAACAATCCACATCGTGAGTCCTTAATGCTAAAAGTATTGAGAAATCCATCTGCACTATTTTTTATTTTTATTTTTGAAATTTACACAAACCTATTAATTTCTTTGAACTAACTGAACGGAATTGAACCATTAATACGAATTTAAATGAGATCTAACGCTTAACAACATTTTTTCAAAATTTCAAACCTTTTATTTTTCTCTAAATATGAAATATTTAAATTTATTAGAAAAGCATAAATTTAGAAAGTTTTCATGTTCAATACACTTTTAAAAAACAATTATCGTTTCTTTTTATTTTTTTTAATAAAAACTAAATATTATTTAATAAAATGGGACGTAATGAAACAAGTCAACGGGTAACAAGGTTGACTAATGAAAGTGAGAAATACGTTTTTACTCCTAAATTTACTGCTCTCCCTTTCTCCGTCCTTTTTACTACTAGTATTTGTGTAGCTTTTTACATGATATTCAACAACTGTCTGCAAGTGGAGTAGAGAGAGAAATTACAATAAGAAGCCAAAAACCAGCTAAACTTCGAAGAAGAGGAAGAAGAAACCCTAGAGGAGATGTTTGATTGAGCTTCGATTCTTTCGGTTTCTGGGCTCGCTCTTTATCACATTGCCCAGACCTAATTATATTTGCAATTATTGAAGGTAAATTATTTATTTATTTCTCGAATCAATCCTGAATTTTGATTGTTGTGGTTTATTGAGAAAATGCTGGTGAATTTTTGATGTCTGTTTTCAAACAGTGGATTACTGTTGAAGAAGGATTGGTGCAGTGGATTGAATCAAGCTTAAGAAATTGTGTGAGTTGTTTCTTTTGGATATTAATAAATTTATTCCATTATTTGTACCTAAACTTGTTACTTTCCCAAAATCGTTGAACTTTCAGCTGCTTGGATGAATGCTTATCAGTAATTGTATCGGATAAATATCTGGTTTGCCTGAGAAATTGTATCTAGCGGATAAACCTAACGCAATCACATTTTCCAGTTGAATTGTGTTATGAAAAATGGAAACTCAGAATAAAAATGGAGCATTAGTGTTAGTAGCAGTTTAATTGTTGAATTGTATTATTGATCAATACGAGTCAAGTAAAAAACACCTTGATTCTTGGTTGTATTTTGGAGTCAACCGGCGTAATGAATTATATTAGTTCTTTTATGCAGTTTTTAAAATAACTGAATATAATAAAATCTTTATGCTGCATGTTAAATTTCTTTTCTTTTTTATATATTCATTTTACAGGAACTGGTTTTCTTCAGCTATGGACAACTCAAAGGGATCATCTAATAGCATTAGAAGCACGATGCATAACGGGAAAAACTCGTTACTGCCCCCCAAAAGCCCATACCCTTGCATATCCCCATCTTACTCCGAATATATTCCTCGATCCGGCCCAAGACCTCTTCCAAAGCCCAGAAATGGAAACCCACACCATCAGCGTACTTCGTCCGAAAGTTTCTTGGATGAACAGCCTTCTTGGCTGGACGAGCTCCTCGACGAGCCCGACACACCCGTGCGCAGAGGCGGTCATCGTCGCTCGTCGAGCGATTCATTTGCGTATACTGACAATTATAATATAGCTCAAGATTATGATAACAAAATAAAAAATGTAACAACAACAACCCCATTGTCTTCTTCATGGGGATCCCAAGACGTTGATTTTTATAGAGACGCGAATCACTGTGGCAAAATCATGAACAAGCCATGGGATGCGCCTTTGAGTTTAATTTCTCCTCCTCGTGGGTTTAATTCTCATAGGGACAATGGCATTTGTCTGAATTCGGGGTCTGTGGGCCCCTCGCAAGATGCAGATAGGAATCTAAGTTATTCGGATGTTGAATCTGGGCCTCAAGATCCGAAAGGTTTCTTTGACAAGAAGGACCATTTCCATGAAACAGACACAAAACGATCCAAGCAGTATGTGTATCCTCCTTTTCTTTTCTTTTCTTTTTCTTTTTTGGTGAGGTTGTTAAATTCCTTTTTCTCAGTTTTGCTCATTTTGTTGTGGGCTGTTTTTTTTTTCTTTTTTTCCGCATTGCTTCCTGAACTGTGGTTTTAAAGATACATTTCTTTACTCAAAAACTTTTATTTCTAGATGTTTCTTGGTAATAACCAGTCCACGATATTCTTTTAGTACAATCTTAGCTAAACATAGTAAATTCTGATTTGTTGGTCAACCACATGATGATGGATATTTTATTTTATTATTTCTATTTTTTTAACCTAGAATTGTAGGTATATTTTTAAATTCAAACTTAAAAATGTGTCACAGGCAATATGCTCAACGTTCACGTGTCCGGAAGCTTCAATACATAGCCGAACTCGAGAGAAATGTCCAAGCTTTACAGGCAAGTATTTGTCCTGAGATGTTTTTTTCTTTTTCTTCTCTTGTTATTCTTTCAAATTCCTGATAAAACAATGTTATTTATTGTTTCAGGCCGAAGGCTCTGAAGCTTCTGCTGAGCTTGAATTCCTGAACAATCAAAATCTCATTCTAAGCTTGGAAAATAAAGCACTTAAGCAACGGCTAGAAAATTTATCTCAAGAACAGCTTATCAAGTACTGTAAGTATTTTTGTCCCTGTGATAGTAATGGAAAATTCTGCTTTTGTTGTCCAAGTATACGTAGATGTATTCAAAAGTCTTTTAGCAAATTGTATTCAGTAATCTGTACCATAAGTGGTTTTAGTTTCTAGCTAATATATCATTCTTATAAAAAGAAAACGAGTTCTTTTATTAATTCAATATATAGGGTTAATTACAAAATAATACCCTTGATGTTCGAAATTATAAAAAATCTAGCTAGACTTTCAAATAAGATTTTTGTACGGAATTATAACTCTAGCTAACTTTCAAATAAGATTTTTGTACGGAATCACAAAAAAATCTAGCTAACTTTCAAAATTATAAAAAATACCCTTGAGGTTTTAATTCAAATAAGATTTTTGTACGGAATTGTTACCAAAAAAAAAAAAGGTATCGTAAAAACCCCCCTATGAGGATGCAATTTGTAATTATTTAACTAGACCTCAAGGGTATTTATATAATTTAACGCTTTATGACTATACGCACACTCATCGCTTTATTCTTCTACTAATGACTTGAAATTTTTCATTTTATTTTTTTGGGTTAAAGCATCGTAATAGTCCATTAGTATAAACTCTTGAGAACAAATTGTTCAATTGTGTGTGCAGTCGAGCATGAAGTGTTGGAGAAAGAAGCTGGAAGATTACGAAGCTTATATCAGCAGCAACAACAACCACCACAGCAGCAATTGTCTTCTGGTCATCGACGTGCGAAAAGCAGAGACATTGATCAACAGTTTGCTAATCTTTCCCTTAAACAGAAAGAAACGAGTGCTGGTGGTCAAGATTCCATTTCTAGTCAACTTCATTTCTAATAAGAGTAAATCTTGCTCGCCTTTTTATTTCGTGTTCTATGTGCTTCTAACCACTCAACTGAGGATAGTGTACTCTCTACCTCCGCTGCATCGCTTGTATTTCCATTTTGCCTTTATCTTAGGGATAATTACAGAAACCACTCCTGAGGTTTCGGGTATCTACTAGAAAACCCCAAAAAATCTCAAAATTACAAAAGACCTTGATGTTTGATTCTGTCTTATATTTGCCCCCCTTCGTTCATAAAAATAATTACAGTTACCCCTTCAAATTTAAGACAATATCAAACCTCAAGAGGGTTTTTGTAATTTGAAACTTTGCTGGGTTTCTGTTTGTAATTATCCATTTTTTATTGTGTTTTCAATTGTAAGTGACAATTTTTCTCTCATAAGGGTTAGTCGCGCGCCTGGTAGTCTGCGCCAGAAAATAGTAAATTGGCCGGTGACTCATCCGAGGTGGTTATCGATCGTAGTTAATGCTAGTGAGTGATCATTGGTTTCCTTTTTTTTTTCCCTGTCGTGTTAACAAAAAGTTGTGCAATTTCACAATTCTTCATTTATTATTTTACTGATGATGCATCTGTAGAGTTTTGAGTTCCATTTGCTTGTGATCTGTGGAGGTGATCACATTTTGTTTTTATTTCATGTGATTTTGTTTTAGGTGTGATTACGAATTTGACCCTGAGGTTTGGCCTAATTACAAAAAAATAATCTGGGTAACTTGTAGAGTTATAAATACGCCAACCGACAGATGTTTGATATGTAAAGTCAAAATTAACCTTGAGGTTAAATTTTCTGTAATTTCAAATTTTAGTTGGGGCTTTTTTTTTTTTTTTTTTTTTTTTTTTTTTTTTGAGTAATTAGGCCAAACTTCAAGTGTGTGTGTATGTGTTTTAATTATCCGTTCCACCTTCTGGGTTGGTTTGATGCTGATGCTTTCAACTGCTCTTTTGATGCTTTTGATCAATTTTATTTCATTATTTTATGTAATAATTGGAACCTTTTTGTGATAGTGTTTTGCTGAAGTGTTAAAGTTAGTTTAGGGATGTTCGAAGTATTTATACACGTTATGACTAATGAGTGAGTGTCATTAAAATTGATATACTATAGATTGTGGGACAATGTTAGGCTCACAAGACAATCACACAAGTTTTGGATATTTTATTTCCCATTGATAATATGTAAATAAAATCGTGGGAATAAAAGATTTTGTGTGCTCATTGATACATGATTACATCTTACATTATTATCATTTACTCTATATCAAATCATCCTGATCAAACTCTGAGTTGTTACTTAATAGTACTAATACAATCTCATATTTTTATGTGACTTATTCTGTTGAACATATTTAGTCGGTCTGAATAAATTAGATGCAGATATATTTTGGGTCCCGCAAAATAGATCTACTGGAGTTATGATCTTGTCGATGTTGTAGTAATTTGTCAAAAGCAAAGCAGACTGACATAACTGGAATATTTGACCATACAAATACTGAAACTTAATATACATTGTTTTATATTTTATATTTAGTATTGTTTGAAGATTTTAATTCATGTTTTAACATAACTGAAGATTTAAACATTGGAATTTCATATACTTCTCAAGGCACTATGAATTGATATCTTTTCATCAATTCATGGGAATTCAGAGTTTCATTAAAATTCAAGGGATTGGTTAAAAAAATAGTTAAGGATAGTGGAACTTGGAGCTAGGAACCTTTTGAGCTAACGGGGCATCCTATTGCCAGTCAGGAAATGATCCACAGTGACCCCCTCTTTGAAATCATCAATCCCAGACCACTCATTAATAGCAGGAGTAAAGTCATGAGTTGTGCCACGCACTTGCATCTTCCCATAATTCTCAGATAGTCTATTTGACATAAGAAAAGCAAATTGCATAGAACTCAAACACTGCAACACGTAAATAGGGCATTGTAGTTGCGATTCTGGAAGTCGATCTGTTAGGATCTAACCAATTTTGTAATTTTCTGTATTTATTAGGAATTAAATTTGTAATATAAACTGGAGAATTGTATAGAGACTTGGGGAAGAAGCTGAAGAATGTTGATAGAGAGAGGAATTGAGAGAGCATGCAAATTGTTGTAATTGCCTCATTCCTTTCAGCCCATTTAATTGAAATTACCAAAATGCCTATTGCCGATACATATAACACCATGTGGCTGGACCACTTAATTGAAATTACCAAAATGCCTATTAAATATCTATTACTGGTTCTAATCAAACAAAAGGATTAATTCGTGGGCTTAACTAATTCTCCAATTTTCGGCCCATTAGCATCGGTGGTCCATCATCTGGTCCAGACCCGTCTTCAGAACGGGATTCTCCCCCTTGGCCCGCTCCGCTCCTTTCTTCTTGGTTTGACTCTTCTCGTTTAATCCCAAAGATCGTATTTTTACCTTTCATTTCTTCCTCCTCCAATTTAGGGTTCTTAGCCACCCCCTCGCCCTTTTTCACCACCTCCGAAGGTATGGCCATGACAATACCCTCCCGATCTATAGATCCTTTACCCCAAGGATTAAACCCTAAAAACTTTTTTTTCATGAATTTCATATCCTCCCAAGTAGCATCTTGCGGAGCCGAATTTACCCATTGAACCAGGACATGTTCAATTTCCTCCCCTTTCCGGTCGATTGTGCGCGTGCTGAAGATAGCGATAGGTTCCACGGAAAAGCCCCAGTCAACCGTGGTGGCCGACAGCTCGGTAGAGGTGGCGACATCTGGCCCCACCTTTGGCTTCAGCAAGGAGACATGGAATACGGGATGAATGCGTGAGCCTTTTGGTAAATCCAACCGGTAAACTCTCCGTAATTGTATAGGGCCCTTAGTACCTTACTGCTAGTTTGAGGTTTCTCCTTAATGCCACTGAATTCTGCCTAAAGGGCTGTAATTCCAAAAATACCTTATCCCCGATTTCAAAGTTGCGTTCTTGCTTGTGTTTGTTTGCATACATTTGTATCCTCTGTTGTTCATGTAGCAAATTTTTCTTGATTATGTGCCTAGCTTCTTCTCTCTGTTTCATTAGTTATTTAGCATCATCATTCATATGTCCTGGATACTGGGTAATTGATCCAATTGGTGGGGTGTAACCATACAGTGTCTCAAAAGGGGTAGTTTTCAACCCTGTGTGATAGTTTGTATTGTACCAAAACTCAGCCAAACCCAGACCTTTAGCCCACCTCATTAGGCTGTGATGAACCATACACCTTAGGTAGTTCTCTAGGCACTGGTTAACTCTCTCAGTCTGCCCATTAGTTTGGGGGTGATATGCAGTTGACATGTTTAACTGTACCCCCATCAATTTAAAAAGCTCCTTCAAAAAGAACTGGTGAAAATTTTATCTCTGTCTGAAATTATATGTGTGGGTAAACCATGTATCTTATAAATTGTGTCAAGAAATAGGTTGGCCACAGTGAGAGCTGTGAAGGGGTGTGACAAGGTAGAAAAGTGTGCATATTTAGTTACCCTATCCACCACCACTAGGATGACATCCTTCCCTTGTGACTTAGGTAACCCTTCAATAAAATCCATGGAGATATGGCTCCAAGCCTGCTCTGGAATGGGGAGGGGTTGTGGTAATCCAGGGTATCCCACATGATCTGTCTTACACCTATGACAATCCTCACATTCTTTCACCCAACTTGTAGTGTCACTCTTCATGTTTGGCCAATAGAAGACCCTTTTTGTCCTCATATAAGTACCTAGCACCCCTGAGTGCTCTCCATAAGTTGAGTTGTGCATAGCTGTTAGAATCTTTTTCCTAAGATTTTGATCACCCCCCACACACAACCTGCCTTTGTACCTGATCATATCCCCCAACATGGTAAAATTTGGAAATGTAGTAGGATCTAGGGTTTTGGCCTCTCTTACCTTTTGAAAGAATTCATCTCCCTTGTAACTTTGAGCTACATCCTTCATCCATTATGGGATAATTGTGGCGATGTTAGCACATGTGGCCTCATATAGACCTCTCCTAGATAAAGCATCATCTGCCTTGTTCTCTAACCCCCTTTTGTACTGTATTTCATAGTTTAATCCCAGTAATTTGGTCATCCATTTCTGATGAGTAGCAGTCAACACTTTCTGATCCAGCAAGTACTTGAGTGCCTGTTGATCAGTTCTTATTACAAACTTACCTCCATGTAGGTAGTGTCTCCATCTATTCACAGCCATGAGAACTGCCAAAAACCCCCTCTCATATACAGATAGTGCTTGATTCCTTGGTCATAGCTTCTTACTCATAAAAGCTAGAGGTCTCTTCTTGCATCAAAACTGCACCTATTCCCATTCCACTAGCATCAGTCTCTAATACAAACTCCCTTGAAAAGTCTGGTAGAGCTAGGACGGGAGCAGCTTTCATAGCTTTCTTCAATCTGGCAAAAGCTGCTTGGGCATCTTCATTCCATTTGAATTGATCCTCTTTTAAGAGATCAGTCAAAGGTCTACTAATGATTCCATATCCCTGTACAAACTTCATGTAGTACCTTGTTAACCCTAAGAACCCTCTAAGTTGTTTTAGTGTTTTGGGGACAGGCCAATCAACCATACATTGTATTTTCTGAGGGTCAGTAGAAACTCCATCTGGGGATATGATGTGCCCTAAGTACTCCACTCTTGTCTTTCCAAAACTGCATTTGCTTTCCTTAGCATATAGCTTATTCCCCCTTAGTAACTGCAAAACCTCCTCAAGATGTTCTAAATGCTCTTCCCAACTCTTGCTGCACACCAAAATATCATCAAAGAAAACTAGTACACTTTTCCTCATCTGTTCTCTAAAAACCTTATTCGTAAGTGATTGGAAGGTGGCAGGGGCATTACACAACCCAAAGGGCATGACTAAGAATTCATAGTGGCCATTGTGAGTGCTGAAAGCAGTTAAGAATCTGTGCTCAGACTTCATTAAGATCTGAAAGTAACCACTCCTTAGGTCAATCTTTGAGAAATACCTTGCTCCATGTAGCTCATCCAACAGCTCATCAATCACTGGTATTGGGTAATCATGTTTCACTGTCAATCAATTTAAATACCTGTAGTCAACACAAAACCTCCATGTGGTATCTTTCTTCTTTACTAGAATTACTTGGGATGCAAAGGGGCTCTTGCTGTCTTGAATAATGCATGTCTCCAACATTTCCTTCACTATTTGCTTAATAGCCTCCTTATGGTCATGTGTTGTCCTGTAGGGATACTGATGTCTTGGAACACTTCCTGGTTTTAAATTAATCTGATGCTCAATGCCTCTCCCTGGTGGTAGCTCCTTAGATTCTTCAAAGATATCCCTGTATTTTTCCAGTAGTACCTTCATACTTTCATTTCTTTCCTGATCTATTTTAGCCATGGTCACCCAATACACTTCTTCAATTTGAGCACATTGCTCCTCATGCACCAACTTGTATAGAGATGGACCTGAAATGAATCTACATTCTGCAGTGGATGCCAGGGCTTGAAGCCTCAATCCCTTGCCTCTTAATGTTACAGTAAAAATCATCTTAGCATAGTCCAACTCAATAGGGGTGCAGGACTTGAGCCAATCCCCCCCCTAAGATGAGATCACACTCTTCATTATGTAAGACCCTCAGTGAATAATTAAACTGTTGCCCTTGTATTTCCCATTTAAAATTCTCCACACACTTATTACTCAAAATCTTGTTGCCATTTTCCACTCTCACCAACAGGGGCTTAGTTGAACTCATGCGGCAGCTCAATTCTTCTGCAGTCTTCTCCTGAATAAAACTTAAGGTACTCCCTAATTTAATCAAAATATGCAGCTTGTTTTCCCATGTTGCCCAATAACCCTCATAGTAGTAATTCCATCCTCTCTTGAGATAGCATTTACAAACATCTGCACCTCCTCCATGATATTAGGTGCCTCAATGTCTGTTTCTTCACTATGTTGGAAATGGCTGAGTTCTTCCTCTCCAGTCATAATCATGTAGCTGATTCTGTTCTTGCACCTATGGCCTGGTATGAACTTCTCATCACAATTGTAGCATAATCCCTTCTCTCTTTTAGCATCCATCTCTCCTGAGGTCAATAATTTAGTAGGAGGTTTCTGGGTGTAGGTGGGAACTGTCCTTATAGGTGTAGCTTCTGTAGTCTTAGTGTTAGGGTGATTTGTGTATCTGGGGGTCCCTTTTAGCTTCTTGGTGATAGCCTCCAAGGTAATTAGTTGTTTCCTACCCATGTCAATAGCTTGTTGTAGTGTGGCAGGCTCAAACATAGTAACAAAGGCTTGTACCTCTTCAGATAACCCACTAATGAAACTGGCAACAAAGTAATCCTTTGAATAACTCTAATTAAGAAACAGCATATAGGCCTTAACCTCTTCAAATTTCTCCACATAATCCATGTATGACCCTGTGTGTTTCAGCTTGTTAAACTCTGCAATTATTTTGGCTTCCGTAAGTTGTTCAAACCTGGCTGATATGATGTCTAAAAACTGCCCCCATGATATTTCACTCTGATTGCCACTGAAGTTCTGGTACCACACAGCTGCTTTTCCTTCAAAGTGCATAGCAGCTAGGGTAACTTTTTGTGAATCTGACATAAGGGGTGATAATTTGAAGTACCCATTGCATTTAAGGATCCGTGATCTGGGCTGTGTGCCATCAAAATGGGAAAAATCAATTCTAGGCATTGGGTGTGTGTTGTGAGTTCCTGAATATTCAATATGTTGTTTAGACTTGGTGCTTGTGTTTGAGCTGTGTCTTTTTCATTTGCAGGTGTGGAAAAAGGTCTGCCCAAGATTGATTCTCCTTCAGACTGGCCTCTTCCTTTTTCTGGTTTAAGGAGATGCATCTGGATGGTTGCTAGTGCAGCAGTGAGGTGCTCCAACTTGTTGGTAAGGTTTTGGTTTTGTTCCATAATATCTGACCTGATGTGTGTGATTTGGGTCCTTGTTTCAGAATTAATTTTTGAAATCTGTTCTTGTAGTTTAATTTCTGATGCTTCCCTTTTCTGGGCTTCAGTTTGCAGAATCTGATCAAGCTTTTTTTGAACTTCTTGGAGGTCTTTGAAGCGGGTGATCTCAGCCATGTCCGAGGATCGACTGCTCTGGTGCCAATTGTTAGGATCTAACCAATTTTGTAATTTTTTGTAATTTTTTGTATTTATTAGGAATTAAATTTGTAATATAAACTGGAGAATTGTATAGAGACTTGGAGAAGAAGCTGAAGAATGTTGATAGAGAGAGGAATAGAGAGAGAAATTGAGAGAGCATGCAAATTGTTGTAACTACCTATTTCCTTTCAGTACTATTGCCGATACATATAACACCATGTGGCTGGACCACTTAATTAAAATTACCAAAAGGCCTATTAAATATCTATTACTGGTTCTAATCAAACAAAAGGCTTTATTCGTGGGCTTAACTAATTCTCCAATTTTCGGCCCATTAGCATCGGTGGCCCGTTCCCGCACAATGAACATCACTTGGCCCATCATCTGGTCCAGACCCGTCTTCAGAACCGGATTCTCCCCCTTGGCCCGTTCCGCTCCTTTCTTCTCGTTTAATCCCAAAGATCGCATTTTTACCTTTAATTTCTTCCTCCTCCAATTTAGGGTTCTTAGCCATCCCCTCGCCCTTTTTCACCACCTCCGAATGTATGGCCATGACACGATCCTTTTTTTCTATAGGTTTTGTTCAAGTTTTTTTGTCACAAACACCACATAATCAACCTGTCTCATAAATGAGGGTACGACGGATGCAAAATGATCCTCAAAAGAATGAGAATAAAAGTGAAAAGAAAGGGAAAAACTTAATCTTAATGTCAGAGTCGGAGTCATATCCATGGACGAAACCATGACCAACATCCTCCTCAACAGCATAAGAATCCTCATCCTTTGGCTCATCATCCTTTTCAACATCTTCAGTCGGGTTTGTAACAAAATCTTCATCGTCAGAGTTATTAAACTATGTTCTTTCAGAAGACGGACTAGAACCATCCGATGAACTTGAGGCAAGTTGTGGACTGGACACGTGTTGTGAACTAAGAACAGGTGGTGTTGGTGCTGGAGATATAACACGATGACCAACATTGCAAGAGAAGTCTTTTTCAGTTTCAGCAAGATAGATGCCAAAGGTATCTCATCATCAGACAACTCCTCTTCACCAGTAGTAGAAACAAGAGTGGAATCAAGTTGTACCATATTCTGAGGAATAAGTATACACTGCTGAACTCGAAACTTTGAGATATCCTCATTCCCCAAATTAGAGAAGAGTGGTTAATATGGTATCTCAGTCTTCCCATCCACCGCACCTCTAGGATTATCATAATCCGAATGATCACTATTTGATTCATGAACTAGGCCATCTTCAACAAAACCCATACCCTCAATAGGTATTTTCCTTTGCTTCCTAGAATTGATCTTCATCACAACATCTTCAAGGTGACCAGGGGTAATCCCATGCAGTTGACGAGAGAGCTAAAGTACGGGATTTTCCACTGTGCCAAACACCTTGTTGATAGAACCCAAATATAGAGGGTATTCAACGTCAACCTCATTTCCTCTCTCCTTAGGAGAATTGTCGCATCTGGGTATTCAAATATGATTAGAGTAGATTTGTCCTTATTTTTATTATCTTTTTAGTTCATTTTTCTATTTGTTTTTGGTATAAGTTGGACGATTTAAGCATAATCTCGTATTTTTATAATTCCAGCTTATTTTACCGCATTTTGATCGTAATTGATGCAAGTAGGTGATATTTCATTGTTTTTCACCTTACAGCTAAGTAACCGGAAGAGTTTAACGCGTAATAGACGAGGTTCGATGTTCAAGAAGTGAAGAACAAGGTCCGTTTCATGTCTACAACGCGTACGGTG
>BMAC01000950.1:186325-205510 GCA_014905375.1 Phtheirospermum japonicum
AAACATGTATATGTTTTTGTTTGATGGCAATTTACCGACAATTTAGAATTTTGTTAATAAATATTTACCTACAATAACATTATACGGACAACAGTTTACATTTTAAAATTTTCATAATACTATCGATAGTTTCTATGTGGATAAATTTAAATTAAAATTTCCTTGTATATAGTGTTTGGGGTATCCGAGCACCAGGGACCCTTGGTCGTTTGATCCTGTTGCAAGCAGAACCAAAATCTGAAAAGTAAAATTCTTGTCATTACATAAATCAAACCTCATCCCGGTCTTTCACCATTCGCATGGTTTGTAACTCTACTCATGAAATTTTACGAGGACAAATATTGGAAAATCAACTGGCCAACAGACAATAAACAAGTCAAGCTTTGAGAATTCAATTCTCGACTCTGAAAAACAAACACACGGAGAGACAGAAAAGTAGCAATGAATTAATATATTAAGATAAAACATCTTTAGCTAGGATAAGTAATTTATTCAACATGATGACAAGCTTTTAAATCTTATGGTATCTAAAAACTTGACCATCACCACCTCACTCTGGCATCACATAAAGCAAAAAAGAGCCAAAGTCTAAAGCGAAATTGAGGGTCCAAAGAACAGCTAATAGAGCAATATTCTGACTTCATCTGCTACCCTTTTCCTTTTCTTGATATACCCACCTGTTCCTTTATAAAATAAAATACAGTAAAATAAATGATTTGATTCCCTTCTGATACTTTTCCTCACTTTTTCTTTACGTTCATACAATAAAGTATTTACATACTATTCCCTCATAGACCCTTTATCACCCTCATTTCTTCCACTAGCACAATTTCAAACTCAACATGTCTAATTAGTAGCTAACAAGAATCAAAACAGAAGAAAGAAAAAAAATGCATGTATTTGATCTCGAAGAACTTGAATCCGCCACCGACCACTTCTCCCCGTCGCAACTAATCGGGAAAGGCAGCCACGGAAGCGTCTATAGAGGCCTCCTCAAAGACGGCAACCTCGCCGTCGCCATCAAGAAGCAATCTTTAGCCCTCCAAAAGCTCCGAGACAACACGAAGATCGAAAACGAAGCCAGTATCCTATCGTCAATTCCTCCGAATTTCTCATGCCTCATCGACTTGCTCGGCGTTAGCCACGACGCCTACGGCAACAAACTCATCGTCACTCGGCACATGCCGAACGGGACCCTCCACGAAGCTCTTCACATTTCCACAACACCCCCCTCGTGGCGAAAGCGAGTAGAAATTGCTCTCCGAGTCGCAAAGGGGGTCCGGTTTTTGCACGAGTCGAACCCTGCGATCGTGCACCGCGACATAAAATCGGCTAATATTTTGTTCGATAGGTCGTGGAGCGCGACATTAGCCGATTTTGGGCTAGCCGTACGGTTAGATAGTAAGGATGCCGAGACGAAGCTCCCCGCGGGCACTATAGGGTATATAGACCCTAGCTATACCACGCCTAGCAAGCTGAGCACCAAAGTGGATGTGTTCAGTTATGGCGTGGTATTGCTAGAGTTGATATCCGGAAGGAAAGCGATGGACGTGAATAAATCCCCGCCATCGATCGTGGAGTGGGCCCTACCGCTGATCCAACAGGGACGGGCGATGGAGGTTTGTGACAAAAGGGTCCGTATGCCAAGTGACGTGGCACGCACAGTCAAGCAAATGCTAAGTCTGGCGGCTCGTTGTTTGTCAACTAGAGAGAGTGCTCGTCCCGCGATGGGTGAGATAGTGGTAAGTTTGGAAAAACTAACGATCGGACCGATTCAACTGTCGGAACCGACGAATTCTTCTTTTCGTGACATAATTGTTAAGATGATGGGATTTAGGAAATTTAGATTTGGTGGGACTGTCACGAAAAGTGGCACGTGTGGGGATCATGACAGGGGAAGTGGTCTTAGCACTAATAGTGGTAGTATATCCAAAGGGACATTGCTTGTTAGGGAAATCTTGGCTGATATTACATTGAAGTGATGGGTTTTCATGAGTTGTCCTTTTCTTTTACAGAGCAAGTGCTTGTCCTTTTTTGTGCTTTTTATGTGATATTATACACCAAATAAATACCACATATACATATAATCCAGATTATAGGAGAACTAATAGTAAATGGGAATATAAAAACCTCCTATCTTAATCTTACATTATATGTATGTTAACTTCATTCTTTTCAAGAATGTGTATAGAAAGAAAAACACAAATGTTGTGATGAGTGTCATTCTTATATATTATTTAAGTTTGTATTTGACATCCTGTATAAATCTATAAATCTTTGATAAATAATAAAACTATAATTCTCGTCTCTTACTTTGTGTCTTTTTTTTTTTTGTTTTTTCTTTTTCACGTTATCAGCCCGATCATCTAATTAATTAAGAGTAATACACAAATAATAGTCTCCATATATAAACCAAAGCCTCCCAAAAACCCAAAAAAAAAATAAAATATACATTCGTATATCTAGAAAACCTATTGCTTATAAATATTCTCAGAGTCCTTTCCCTAACTTTAAATTGTTGGATCGCGCTTCAATTCTTACACTATGTTCAAAACTTGTGAAAGTAATATCTGAATGGTGGGGATCTGATTTTGATTTTTGAGGCAACGTATATTGAATCTTAAATAAAGCAAGTTTTGTTTTTGGAATTTCCCGTGCAGCGCTTTTCACAATACAATCGCACACCATTGAACGATTGTATCAAGCTAAAACTTCGATATTTTATTCAGAATTGGGGTTTTGTAGCATCCGATAATGAACATGTTTTCCAAAACTGTATGCCCAATTTTTTTGAAATGGAATTCACACAATCTAACGGTTGGATGAAGCGGAAACTTGGATACAATGTTTGAAACACATAGAAGTCGATTTTGACGTTGGAGATCGGGTTTGAAGCTCTGCATAATCAAAAATTGTTACGGACAACATACTTTATTGCCCGAAAAAAAATAATTTAAAGCATGTCTTAGGAAATAATCATATCTTTCCTTCGAAGTATTTCGATATCCCCTATTTGTTGCATTGAATTATTTTAAATATTGGCATCCTTTTTAGAATTCGGCAGATTTTTAAAACCAATTTATGTCCATATATATTAGGCGTTTATGTATGTTGAAAGTTCACATAATTCAAACTTCGTATTATCGTTTTATTGCTATCGCATATATAGTTTGAAGATTTGGACCAAACTTATTTATGGCTCTACACACCTCATGATGTCGAGAAAATCCGTGGGAAGGCTAAAATATTTTATTACTCACTTATTCAACTCATAAGTCATGTGTGCAAATTGCATATATACAACATATTCATATATGTAATTCGCGTGTTTGGGTTTTGATATATGGTTTATACTGTTAGATATATGTATGATGTTGATTATTAGAAATTTTCTTTCCTGCAATATACGTGCATGATTTTGATATATCCAAAATATCAATATCTAATCTTATGCTATATGTGGTTGTTTAAGTATATTAATTTGGTTTCACCAAATCTAATTCGATCTATTTAACGAAATTAAAAGTCACCGTTTGACCTTTTTATACCTTTGAGTGTATGATAAATTGATAATAGTTTTGTCCATGTGTTTAGTTAATCCTGAATCTCGACGAATTGATAGTTTCATGTATGGTTGATGAAAATATTAATTCCTTTATTTATTACTGAAATAATATATGATACTTTTGATATATGTATGATTGATTGCATATTTAAATTGTGTATTTACATGATAATGAAAGTTGTTGGATGATACAAAATAAGTACAAATCAGCTTTTTGACAAAAGTAAATTCACAAAATATCAAAGAAAGTATATGACCAATATCAAAGAAAGTATATGACATATATTTTTCAAATCTATTATCTAAAGTGGTTGACCAAACTAACTCAATGCATACTTGTTACGCCGGACTCGAAAGAAATTCAGTATCATCATCATCAGTTGATCTATGTAAAAACTAGTCATGAAATTGACTACTGTTATCAACCGTCAACCCCATGACAAAGAAATGTCTGACTAAGTGAAAATCAATGCCCTGATGAATTTGAGGCGACACAATGACTCTATATTATGCTAAAAAAGTCATTAGTTACAACCATTCAAAGAACTTTGGGATGCCATAAATGAAATTTTTCCTAAATTTTGACACACTCCTTTGAGACTTGAGCATTTAGCAGAAAGAAATATGTTTGCTTGCTACTAAAAGGTTATTAACTTCTAAAGTGATATATTACAACCTAAAACACATCTCACCTCACTTGAAAAAAAAAATCACATAAAGTGACATGATTTCACTATAATTATCTAACTTGAACATACTTACTGCTGAACCGGTAATATTAAATATGACGAGAAGTAGTTGAGAGACATGATTGTCTTCTTTGTAATAAAAATGTCAGACCACACCACTGGGATGAAGAAATAAATTGAGGCTCACTTTTAGTTAATAATAATAATAATAATAATAATAATAATAATAATAACAACCCCAACCCCATGTCTCTTACCTCGTGGTGCATTCTTCCCACATGGGGTTTGTTGTGTTTATTTGTTTTGTTAGGAGTTGGATGTTCTCCCAAGGACTTTACTCAATCAATGGATATTCTCTATTTTGACTAATCAAATCTGTATATTTCTTTACTTTCATACTTATATTTAGACTATCGTATTTGGGGTTTAAAAGTTTATTTTGAGTTAAATTTCTAGGATGTGGCCTTAATTTTATTTATTTTATTTTTTTGGCATATTGTAAACCTTGGATTTTATTCTAAGGTATTGAATGCAATCTAGTTTATTCACTACACACTTACTTACATAATTAAAGAGTACTGCTATTAAGTTATATTGTAACATATCTAGCAAAGAAAATAAAATATTAGTAGCTCAAAAATATCTATAGAATAAATTTGTCGAGAAATAAATAATTACTCATTGAATTGGTAATTCATTATATGAATACAATAATTGTATCATCATAATAAATCAAAGTGTGAGAAATTACCAAATTGGTTAAAGTCACATAAGATTCATATGCATCAAGAACTAATTGGATCTTGTTAAATATTAATAATATACAGTTAATAGTTATCATATAGAAAAATATTGTGAGAATGGATTTTAACTTTTTTATATGTGTTAATATCCGAGATCATTAATTTACCCCCATCTATAGAGGAAATGAAATTATTAACGAGACCAAGTTTTTCAGGGAAGTGACAAGAAAACACATTCTAGAGAGATTATTGAGTCAACCTAGTTATTTTATATCAGAGAATTTAAATTTTTTACCTTCTGAACTATGCTCAATGTGACACTTTGCCTCCTAACTTTTATTTCGTACACTTTACCTCCTAAACTATACGAATTTTGCACTTAACCTCCTGAAAACCCATTTTTGGTGGAAATTCTGGCTGCAACTCACTCGTGTGACATGCACGCTAACATACAAGGGGTAAAATTAATTTTCCATCTCCTCCTCATGACTCTCGCTCACAACAATAGCACGTGAGCACCCCGTGGATTCTAAATCCTACATGTATACATATATTAATGTGAACATTATCTTAACAGGTCGCACGAGTGCTCACATGCCACTGTTTTGAGCAGGAGTCATGAAGAGGAGATGGAAAGTCAGTTTTACCCCTTATATGTAAGCGTGAATGTCACACGAGTGAGCTCCGACCAGAATTCCCACCAAAAATGTGTTTTCAGGAGGTTAAGTGAAAAACTCGTACAGTATAGGAGGTAAAGTGTATGAAATAAAAGTGTCAAATTGGGCATAGTTCAGGAGGTCAAAAAAACTCTCTTTTATCTCACTACTATTTTGATCTTTTTGAATCCTATGATGTCACCAACAATGAGGTTTCGAACACAAACTCATACAAGATTTGACACGACCAACGTGGGTATTGTGATCGTGATATGATGATCCATATTATAAGAAACTATCATGAACATCTCTTATTTTGATTGAAATACAAAATGAGATAGAAATCTGATGCACTATATAATGTCGGCTTACTATTTTTCAATTACCATCAATGCCTTCTAAACCACCACCATACATTTCACTCTTGTTTTCAAAAATTATTATTTATAAAAATATGTATGATCGAGATCATCACTTTCTATATATACAAAATATAGGCATGCATCAATGAAGATAATTTCTATCATGATATTATCTCTTGCTATACTTTATGTCAATGAGTCATTACTGGAGGATTCTCCAATGTTTAATATGACCACAAAGAATAAGAAAATATCAATGAATTATGAGAGTATATATGAGTTGATAGAAATATTTTCTACAAACACTTATGATATATTCTTGCTCGAGGAATCACATAGCACAATGATATCAAACCATGCTCTTTTGAAATGTTAACAAAGAGCAAGTTGATCTAAATGAAACGAACAAAACCAAGTATAACTTGATTCAATGGCAACAAGGCGGGTACTTAGTCCGGTAGTATTAGCATTACCAAGTGTAAAGCTTGTAAGACATAAACAAAGTTTGTCATAAACTATAATGAGAAAATTAAAGGCATGAGATTCAAATCTAGACTTGAAACACAAAGTTTCTCACGAACGACTGGGATTGACTATGAGAATATGTATTATCCTATAATAGATGTTGTAATTTTGAAGAATTGAGAATACAGATTATATATGTGTTTACATCATAACTCTATAAGATCATGATTTAGAAATATATACGAAAGTGCTTTTTGGTATCTCATTGCCAAGGCAAGTGACTCTAAACCACTGAGTGCATTTTTAATTAAATTGAAATGCTCACTTTATGGATTAAAATATCCATGTGAATGTAGTATAACCATCTAAATGACTTCTTGTTTAGGAAAAAGTTATTTATGTCTTTGTGTATTTATAAAGAAAATAAATTTTGTATCTGCAATTGTAATTGTATATGTTGATGATATGAACATAATATGCAGTCTTAATAAAATAAGAGAAGCCGTTAGCTACTTGAATTCTTAATTTGATATAATGAATTATGAGAAAACTCAGTCATGTCAATGCTTCAAACTAAACCCGAGTTTGTGAAATACTAATATTCTGCAGTTTGCATGTATCTAAAATATTATCGGGTGCTTAAACAAGGGTAAGTACAACATGTTATCACTTCAATGATTGACCAAAGTGTGGATATAAGAAAGATCCATTTTTAGGGAAATGACAAAGATTTGGTGGGAGCTGAAATTCCAACCTATGTGCAATATGCGCATTATTGTACTGTTAGTAGTTACCCCACCAATAGTAGGAAATGTTTAATACACTTTACAAAATATTACTTTCTCAATGACTTATCTTGATTTAACTCAAGAAAGAACAATCTTAATGGGATAGAAATAAAATATATTTTGATATCTAAAAGAAACCATTGACATGAATTTATTATTCTCATTCGTAAATATAATTAGGGCTGCAAATGGTCTTGTAACCCAAAAGAATATATTGGGCTTACTTCCTACTTTGAAAACCAAATAGTATTGTTAATGTTGGTTAACCATTTGATCCATGTAAATAAATTAGGGAAAAAAATTTTTTGCCCCCCAAACTATTTCGATTTTCAAAGTTTACCATACGAACTTTTTTTTGGGATAAACCACCATTTGAACTATGCGTTTTTTGCAACTTACCCCCTGAAATCAGAATTTTGGTGATTTTGGATACCAAATCCGGTTTGTTAAGGGTTTTTTTGGTAACTTCACTCCTTATTTCTAATCCTCCCCCCTTTCTCCGCCCTAATCTACCATTTCTACAATGATAACGGCACGACGGACCTCCTCTCCATGGCGAAGAAGATCATCAATGATATTTCGCAGCTTAAAGAACCGTCGTGCCATTATCATTGTAGAAATGGTAGATTAGGGCGGAGAAAGGGGGGAGGATTAGAAATAAGGAGTAAAGTTACCAAAAAAAAAACCCTTAACAAACCGGATCTGGTATCCAAAACCACCAAAATTCTGATTTCAGGGGGTAAGTTGCAAAAAATGCATAGTTCAGATGGTGGTTTGTCCCAAAAAAAAGTTTGTATGGTAAATTTTGAAAATCGAAATAGTTTGGGGGGCAAAAGGTTTTTTTCCCAATAAATTATTATCATACAAGTCTTAGTTCATTAGTATCTATGGTAAATATTACAACTATGTATATCTCTAAGAATAGTGGTCCGAACTCTACAACTGAAGAATACATTTGTAGTTGTGGAGACAGTGCAGGTTACAATGAATAAATGAAAGTAGGCTACATAAAAGGTGACAATATGAAGTATATCACCATAATTCATCTACAACCAGCAATTATGGACTTTCTCAAGAGTCAAGCAAATTGAGGAAGTAAAGATTTTTATAAATCACTTGATAGATGTACATATCACATTCAAAGTTCTCTTGATAGATGTACATATCAGGGGGGAGGTGTAGACTACAGAGGGAGTCTCGACATAGGTGTTTTGTACTCGTATTCCTTCGACCAACTTTTATTTTTCCCACTGGGTCTTTTTACTTAGTAAGATTTTAACGAGGCAAAAACGAAGCACCATTCCACCATTTGACTTGAACAAGGGGGAGTGATAAACGAAAAATACAATTAGTATTCCTTCGTCAACAAGTAACTGATGAGGGGCTATGTATTTATTTGTTATATTTATGTATTAAGAAAATATGTATTTGACACCCTATATAAATGGAGTCTTGAAGAATAAGAGAACTCTAATTCTCGTCTCTTTCTTTGTGTCTTCTTTTCTGCTTCTCCTTTTTCACACTACTATTCTTGTGTTCCCTTAAATTTACTATTTTCTTAATTAGTATTGCACATCACTCATAAATAGAATTACAGTTTATGTAATGTAACAGGTTCCTACAATCACACGTAGGGATTGGTTTCTATGTATGTGTGTGTGTGTGTGTGTGTGTGTGTGTGTGTGTGTATATATATATATATATATGTGTGTGTGTGTGTGTGTGTGTGTGTATATATATATATATATGTGTGTGTGTGTGTGTGTGTGTGTGTGTGTGTTCCAATGCAGCAGATAATTTAGAATTAATTAAAAAAATGGGGTTTTGGATGAATAAGTAGTTCAAGTAATTTTTTTGTGTATGATATTCAACCCAAAAATAGAATCAGAATTAGGAACACTCTAAAGTCTCCTTTTGAACATAGGCTCACATGTAGAGATATGTTGATCTGGTTCCGGTTAACCGGTGAACCACCGATTCCAAATCGTGGTCAATGGATCGATTAACCATTGACCACGGTTCACGATTAAAACCAGAATTGTGAATCAATTACGGTTCGTGAAATCGTAGAACTGAAACCGCCGATTATAATTGGTATTTTAACCGCTAAGAAATTAAAAAGAAAATAATAATGAACTGTCGGTTAAAACTGACAGTTTAGGGACCATTTTTAAAATCAACGACTTGAGTTATAGGCCATTGATTATCAACGGTTAGAAAAAATCGCCATTGAAAAAACCAGGTCGGCTAACCGAAAATCGGCGGTTCCGATGGCTACTTTTTTAATTTTTTTTTATTATTAAAAATATATTTCTACACCAATAACCCCTATCTACAACACCAATTCTCACACCAACCCATCTCTCTTCTTCTTCTTCTTCTTCTTCTTCTTCTTCTTCTTCTTCTTCAAGCTTTAAGTTGTGAAAAATTACGATCAATCTTCTTCTTCTCATTTTTATAATCTTTTTTTCAAATATTAATACGGCAAGCTCTTCTCGTACTACTAATACTAGTACTACTCAAGATCAAGGTCGAGGACCTTCGGTAATTACCTTCGATTGTGTTTCCAATGAGATGGTGACTCAAGAAATTGATAGTTTATATAATCAAACCAGATTCGATGAAGATTTACCTACGGCGAATCCGAACCGTCCACCCACGTCAATCTTAACTAAGATGAGGAAGAAGGGGGTGTTAATCGTGCTATGCCACCACCGCCTTCAAAAAAATCAAAGGAACTCCAATCCACTATCTTCAAATATCATTTCAAAAAAATAACGATCGATGGTGTAACTCATGTAAAATAAAATTATTGCCCCAACCACCACGTTTTCAATGGTACCAGCTACAGGATGATAACACGCATGGAGAATAAGTAACACAAAAAATACAGCATTGAGAGCTCTCAAACACAATGAAACTTCTCGTCTTCATCTATCGCTAGTGGTCAGGGTATGAGTTCTGATTTATTTCAATATAGTGAAAGTGGTCATAAAAAGTTTATTACAAGATTTGTTGCCGTTATGGGTCTTCCTTTTAATCATGCGCATAGCAGTCATTATAAAAATTATACTATAGGTGCATTTAATTCACGTATCACTATCATTTTACGTAATAAGGTTACTCGTGATCTTGATAACATGATTAGTGAATTCCTTATTTGATAGTTTGCCTCGTAGTGTCTCAATATTTCAAATATTTGGACGAATTGTCATAATTATTAAAATAACTATATGGGAATTACATGTCATTGGTTTGATAATTCTTGGATTTTGAAAAAATATTTGATTGCATATGGAGAATTTAATAGCGCGCATACCATGGTCAATATTTCGCACAAAATATCCACTATTTTATACGAGTATCATTTATGTAGTAAGATATTTTCAATTTTATTTGATAATGCTAATACAACTAGTTTAGAATTGTTATAAACTTTTTGTCAACCTTCTATTGGTGTCAAATTTTTTCATGTTAGATGCATTTGAAATGTTTGAATTTATGTGTTCAAGATGGTTTAGCTACTTTCAAATATAAATTGCGGTATTTCATATTTTAAAAATAATGGCAAAAATATTGCCGAAATAATGGTTTACACCAAAAAAAAGTTTTCATTGATATGTCAAATGTTGGAACTCTACTTTGCTAAATGATTTGTTTGAATATAGACAACCATTGTGTTCTTTTTTTTTTTTTTTTTTTTTTTTGCTAATAATATGAATTCTTTCTTTTTTTTTTTTTTTTTTTACTTATGATGGGATGATTGTAAATATGATGTCGCTTTAAATGAACTTTAACGACGCAACCGTAAATTTATTCGATAATTTATTATCCTACTTCTCCACTTTTTCTTAATGAATGTATTTAAGTTGTACTTATTAACACTTCTTTACTCGATTCACCTCAATTAGGTGATTGCATTACTAGCATGTTGATTATACATTTTCGATTTTATTATTATTTTTTTTTTTTGAAGATTCTAGACCCGGATTATTGAAATGAAGGTTTAGAAAGTTTGCTTACAATTTATTATGATGCATTAAAAACTTTTATAGAAAACCCGGACACTGAGACCCTGCCCCTTACTTTGTGCTCAATAAGTTAAACAATGTTTATCCGCTCTTTTTAACGAATACACTAAAATTTCTAATGATTTTAATATTTCACATTAACCTTCACCTTCCCCGAATGTTGATACTAATCATAGTAGTAGTGTTTCTAATGTAATTCATTGTTCAATAACCCTCGACAAACTCTATCCATGTATACAAGATTGATTCAGGATACTAAAGCGAAAATGACAAAAGGCAAGTGTTAGTCGAGCTCAAGAATTGTAATCTTATTTAGGTTATTTTGAATCGGGAAGTATCCCAGAAAGGTTCGGTGGTACTAATGATCTTGTGCAGTTTTTGTCAAGAATGACTTCTATTTTCTTACACTTTTTAGGATGCAAAGGAGGTTCTTGCCAGTTCTATTTCAGAGGTTTTCATTGATCAAGCCTTTAGTACGGGAGACTTTTTGTTGAACGAAATCTACTTATTACCTAATAATCTAGAAAATCAAGTATTAATGAATGATTGAATAAAGTCAAAAAATATGATCAAGAACTACAGCTCGATGAAAGTGAAGAGAACGACTGATACAATAGTACTTCGGGAAGCAACGATGACAATGAATGGACAAAAACGATTCTCCTCCACTATCCACGTAGAAGGTAAGTATAAGAACGAACTATGTGAGTTTTGATTTCTCTATGACAATACATAGGCCAGTTAATTCCAATATTAAATGTTAGAATTTTGAGTTTTAATTCCTAATATTAGAATTAAAATCAAGTCATTTTTTTTTTAAAAAAAATTATGTTTTAAATTCTTTTTTTTTTTTTGAAAAAATTAAAAAATCAAGTTACGTGAACTTTGATTCTTCTATAAGCTACGTAGCCAAGTTAATTCTAATATTAAAAGTTAAAAAAATGAATTTTAATTTCTAATATTAGAATTAAAATCAAGTCCTTATTGAAAAACATAATTTTTTAAACTCTTTTTTTAACTTAATTTTTCAAATTTTATTTAAGTTTTTTGTTTATTTTATTAACTTATTTTTCCTATTTTCTTTAAAAAAATAAACTCCCAAAATAAAAATAATAATTAAGAAAAAACATTAAAACCATCGGTTATAAAAAATGATGTTTTTAAACTTATCGCAAACCGATACAAATCGAAACCATAACAAGTTTTATCGGTTAATTTCAAGTTTGTATCCACCGATTTTTTTAACCGATAATATGTAACCGTCGGTAGAAAATCGGATGGGTTAACGTGTTTAACACCTCTACTAACATGTGCAATGTTCAAACACTTAAATATGTGATTTTTTTTAAGTGAAGATTCACTTTTATCTTTTTCTCTTTCTCAGTGTTTGTTAATACTCCCATAATTAACGGCATGCGAATCGACCAAGTACAATAAGAGGATATTTGTCAAAGTTGTAGTAGTGTTGGTTTTTATTTGTATTTTATTATTTTCCTTTTTACCTTTTTTCTTAGAGAAACGTGTCAAATTTTAATTGAAAGAAAAGATTTTGATTGGGTGGTGGTGGTGCATGCGCATGCTGTCGAGGCATATAAGATTCCCAAAATAAAAGTAGGTGCGAGTGGGAATATTACAGATCCTTTATTATTATTATTATTATTATCGTCGTCGTCGTCCTGGAATGTGATATTCTGCATTGATTTTGACAAACCCCCTTCCCTCCCAGCTTTTATCAGCTAATGACCAAGTACTAATATGCACATACACGTGTGTGTATATATGCATATATATGTATATGTATGTATAAAATGTACGTATAAAAAAGACTATTATCAAGAAGGTATAAAGCACCTGTTTGACATCAATCAGGGACAATCACTACCCCTGAGTTTAGCCTTATATACAACGGATAATAATAATAATAATAATAATAATAATAATAATAATAATAATAATAATAATAATAATAATTTAATTATCTCTCAAAATTATAATACTCCCCTGACATTAATTTTTTTTTACACATTGGAGTCTCGAGAGGAGGATTTTTGCAGGTGAATTTAAAGATATTTAAGTTTTCCCAAAATTTCTTTACCAAAAACTTTTTTCAATACATCTAATAAATATTATTTTTACATTTTTTGATACACCTCTCTACTAAATACATACATTCTTAAAATATCTTTTTAAAAATCCATAGTCACCTCCAATCATTCCTTCATTTTCAAACCAAAAAATACATTAAATTTCATATCAAACATTAACCGATAAACTTATTATCAACCTCAAATAATATTTTGAGTATATTCATTTTCACACCATATTTTATATATTTCCAACAATATTATATATTTATCAAATTTACAAGTTGGACCCCTTAACATTTTTATATCACAAAAAGTATAGTAATAATAATTAGGAAAAAAAAATTTACCCCCCAAACTATCACGTTTTTCACAACTTAGCATATTTTGTGACAATCAGACATACGAACTATGCATTTTTTGCAATTTACCCTCTTAAACCAGAATTTGAGTGGTTTTGTATACACCACCTGGTTTTACTAAGGGTGTTTTTGGCATTATTGGCTTTTCTCAATTTATTGGCAATATATAAATCCAGAACAAGTAAAAAAGAAAAGAGAGAAAGAATGATGTTGGCGTTTTGTTCTTCGTCCATAATTTGCAGTGCTATGATGCTTGTCCACTCATTCATACTCAAGTGTTTTGTAATGAAATTTATTCAGAGGCAATGCTTAACTCTTCCGAGTGTTCTTGGGAAGGCATCAAATGTTTGAAATTGAGATCTTCATAAATTAAGGGCTCAACTCCATTAGCACCATTGTAATCCACAGTCGTCAGCTGTGATCTGCCGCCGTCACCATCTTGGTAAAATTCGGAATCAATAATTACTGCCAAATCCTACTAGTCCACACCCAAAAATCCAGAAAAAACATTTTTAGTCAAAAAGAAAAAAACAAAAAAATAAAGAGAACAAAACAAGATGGAGCCACAGCGGTAGCATCGCTACGCCGCTTTCCTTAGCTCCACCATCTCCATCCAAGACTCGAGTCCAATTGAACTCCATAGCCAGAACCTAGAAGAACCCTAAATATCTCGAGTAAGGGTATTATGAACTTGAACAAATTGAGGCGTTGATATAATTTTTAAGAGGATGGGGATACTCGAATTTGGAATGGCATGAATTTCCGAACTTGGTCTGGGTATTTCGGCAGCAGAGATCGAATATGGCGGAAGGAGTTGGTGAAAATGAAGCTTCAATCCATTAATAATAATAATAAATATATAATAACTAATAAAAAAACTCATAATATAATGATCCTTTCAGTTGAATAATAAATACTCCCTTTTAAGATATTATACATTTTAATATTTTTAATAAATCTACCTAATTCATAATAAGTTTGTTTTAATAATTCTCATTTTTTCAAAAATATTACTTAAATACATTTATATTTTATAAATAGAGTTATAATAATTTAATTAAAAGTAAAAGTTATGACAAAAATGCCCTCAAAACACCTGTAATAGATATACAATACCACTTTCGGGCGGTAAGTTGTAAAAAATGCATAGTTCGTATGGCGTATTGTCATAAAAAATTGTTCATATGGAAAGTTGTGAAAAACGTGATAGTTTGGGGGTAAAAAAGTTTTTTCCCCTAATAATTATCAATCGACATTCAAAATAAATGTAAAAAAATAATAAAAATTACATTACTTGAGAATAAAGTTACATTGAAACAAAAAAAAAAAACTAATTCATAAACACAAACATAAACATAAACATAAACATAAACAAAAGGTCAAGATATGGGGTTAGAGAAAAAGTGGAGCATAGTCGGAAAAAAGATTGTAAAAGGGTCGGCATGCTTTTCAAAAAGGTCGGAGAAGGGACGACTTTTATCTGACCTCGTCTCTGACCTTTTCTCTGAGCCCATCTCCTGACCTTTGACTGAAAATAATAGGGCCATTTTGGTCTTTTTACATCTCCAAAAGTGGCATTTTGAATATATGAACTGGAGATTTTTTTATTTTTTTTTGAATAAGATGTGATAATTTATGGTTTCTAAATTATTTCTAATTCAATTCTTTTCTCAAGTAAATAATTCCCTTATATAATAAACATCTTATACAAAATTATATGTGTCCAATTCATTCGTGTTGAGTAGACTTTGTTGTTGTCAGAATTCTTAATTTATGAGTTGTAGGGAGGAATTTATGTCACCACAGACAGAGACTAAAGCAAGTGTTGAATTCAAAGGGTAGTACAAATCGACTTAATACGAAACCAAAGATACTGATATCCTGGCAGCATTTCGAGTAACTTCTCAACCTGGAGTTCCGCTTGAAGAAGCAGGGGCTTCAGTAGCTGGCGAATCTTCTACTGGTACATGGATAACTGTGTGGAGACATAAATAATAAAAAGTATTATAATATTAATTAACACTAATTTGCATAAACATATAAATAATAATAAAAATATTAACTAATGTTAAATAAAACTACTATACAATTTATAAAAAGGTAAAATATATCTCATAATAAATATATATTCAAAAAATGAAATACGTAAAGATAAATATCAAAATAATAAAAAGTATCATTTTATATTAGGGCCACTTTGTAATTTTATAAATGTTTGAATTGAAAATTAAATAAAAGAAAAGGATGTTTGCATTCAGCTATTGTTCATACCTATATTTGATGAAATACTCTGCATACTCAATTTTAAGTTTGCGTATGATGATCGATAGGAGCACATTCGTACTGCAAAACTGAAATTTGTAGTACGGTTGGAGATGCTCTTAGGGCATTTTCAATGTGAGGTGTTTCATAGGGTTTTTAGGGAGGAAAAAAAAAATTGTACTCAACTTAGTTGCTAGGTTTTATGTTGATGTATATTTGTTTCGGTATAGACTTTTTCATCTATATATTTTTTGGCGCGGATATATGCACCCCAAAATATTTTAGACAAAATTGTCATAAATGAAAAGACTAAAATAACCTTACCACAATATATAATTAAAATTAAAAAAATAAAATTTATGCAATTGAATCAAAACCGAAACAATCTCCGCCATCCACAGTCCCAAATCGAAAACCACTGCCACCATCGTCATCCACTCCTGGAATCGCTGCCATCGAATCCAATTAGCCTAGCGTCGCACCGTCGTTCCATCGCTGAACAGTCGCCGCACTGAGACGCTGAACCAGACAAGCCGCCTCACCAGAGCTGCACGCCGTTGCCCGAGTTGAAGCTTTGAGGCCGGCAGTAACATTCGTCTTCTGGGATAATACATTGAGAAGTTGCAATAGGTAAAGAACCCTCAAACTGCCTTTCCACTATTATTATTAGCCTAGTCAAGAATTAAAACTTTATAAAGGATTACATAATCACGCAGTTACACTTGGACTCCATCTTTAGAGGATTCATACTGTCACCCTTACTAGGCGACCTCACAATGCATTGTGAAATTGGTTTCTCGTCGCTTTCGGCAATGACAGAAGGCGGTTTTGTATTATCCGTTTTCAATTTTCTATGATGGACTTTCTGGGATTTGGAACTATGTCTGCCCGTGGCTCTCCAACGCATTTCCCTTCGGTCGGAATTGGATTTGTCGACGAATGTTACTGCCGCCTCAAAGCTTCAACCGGTGAGTCGTCTTTACCTATTGCTATATTTGCAGCGGCCGCCGAGTTCTCTTTCTTTAGTTTTTTGTTTTACTTTTATTTATTTTTTTTTTTTGTTTTATCTTTATTATTATATTATTTATTGTATTATATGGGGTAAAATGGGGTYTTTGTGGGGTTAATTTAGTAAAAATAAATGTATTTTAAAATTTTTTGGGGTGTTCTTATCAATTGGGGTCAACTAATAATATTTTGGGATGCATATATTCACGCCCTATATTTTTTAGGAGATAGAAAATAGAGGAAATGATAGATAATTGTGATAGTGAAAAATAATTACCCATTTTAATTAGTATTGAATTATTTACCTTTGGTCCCACTTTTTGAGTTATGATGGGAGAATAAGAAGTTGGTTTATAATTTTTGAAGTGACTCTGATGTGTCAACAAAATAAACATATCTTTTAGGTTGGAAATGCCTTTATAAGTTTGGCAAATAGTTCTTTCAAACTATTTGACTCGTTATTATAATATATCGATTTTTGTATTAGAAAGTATTTATTTTTCGTGTGAAATATGAGTTTTTATACTAAAGACTTGACCTATAATTCAATACAATGATGTATTGTTTTTTGTGTTCGAAAGTATGAGAATTATATACTCAAAAGTATTGATCTTTGGACTGTAGAATATAATTTTTCTACTGAAAATCGTCAAGTTTTTTACTAAGCAATATTAAGTTGTTTTAATAAAATGTATTGTTTTTCTTATTGTGAAGTATCATTTTATGTACCAAAGTATATCTATCTCTCTATATATATATTAAAAGAGAGGTATGGAGAGAGAAAAAATATCACGTAGGATTATTTTCTTTTTTTAGTTATGTAGGAGTTTTATTAACATAATTATGATAGATACTCTAATTAACATTATAATATGAATTAATATTATATATATATAATGTTAATTATATTTATATAATTAATATTATAAAAATAAGAATTAATATTATATATATATAATCACTTATATGTTATTTTAATTTTTATTATGATTTTTTTTTCTTTTACGTTTTTTCATTATTTTTTTCATTGCAAGTCCAACAATATCGAATTTGTCATTTTTTCTCAAAAGTAATTTGATCACTTTATTAAATTAAATTATACAAAAATTCACAATATAATATAATTTGATATTATTTTTATTGCTATCAACATGTTGTTTATAAAATATTATTACAATTGAATATATATATATATATATATATATATATATATATATATATATATATATATATATATCAAAAGAGAGGTCTGGAGAGAGAAAAAAATACCATGTAGGATTATTTTCTTTTTTTAGTTATGTAGGAGTTTTATTAACATAATTATGATAAATACCATAATTAATATTAATGATTATTTGATTCACCTAGGATTAGTTTCTTTTTTTAATTATGTAGGAACCTAATTAACATAATTATGATAAATATATTTTGCTAAATACAGTAATTTTGAAAGTATTAATGTCATACTTAATATCGATTGAAGTTCAAAATTGAATTTATTCTCTTAGGTATGCATTTATATTTTATATACTAATCGCTTCAACATCATTATAATATTTATATTTAATTTAATACTTATACTATCATCTGCTCATTGTGCAGAGGAAAAATATTATCTTCACACGAAATTATAGTAGACCTAAAAAAACCATGTAAGAGAGAGTAAAAGTCCACGTAGGATTATTTTTCTTTTTTAATTATATAGGAATTTACTTAATATAATTAGGATAAATATTCTAATTAATATTATAAATAACAAGATCCTTTATATATATATATATATATATATATATATATATAGGGATGGCAATCCTGGCCCGGCCGCCCTGGCCCGTGCCATTTGGGGCGGCCCGCCCCGTGACCCGTGGCGGGGCGGGTCCGGGTACCTTCTCCGCCCCGTGGGTACCCGCCCTGGCCCGACCCGCTGTACATTTATTATTTTTAAATATATTTTATATATGTTTTAAATATTTTTTATATGAATTATTAAAAATTTTAAATTTAGTATTGTTTTTAATTAATTTTTCATCTTATATTTAATTTTTATAATAATATATGTGTTATTATATATCAAATTAATTTTAAATTTATAAAAATAATAAAAAATAAATATAACGGGTCGACCCGACCCGCCCCGCGACCCGTGGCGGGGCGGACCCGACCCGCCCGT
>BMAC01000950.1:205535-277781 GCA_014905375.1 Phtheirospermum japonicum
TATGGTGTGAGAACTAGGGATGGTTCTCACCGAAATACATACATACATACATACATACATACATACATACATATAACTTAAGTATACATATATACAATTACTTATTTAAATATTTAATACATTTTCTGCCAAAATTGATAAAGTCATGGATGCAATACATTTAACCAATGGTGGTGTATTTCTCATTTATGGATACAGAGGTCACTTTCTACAAATCTAATTGTGGAATTGTGCAATACATTTAAGGTTACTTTTAATATCCAACAAGATCTCGATGTTTCCTGGTACTCCACTTGCAAAATTAATGGTGGATGCGCATCTCATTATTTGGGATGAATCTCCAATGATGCATAGTCATTATTCTGATACTATGGACAAAACATTGAAAGACTGATGAGATCACAAAATAATTACAATACGCAGCTTTCATTTGGTAACAAAATAATAATTCCTTGTGGAGATTTTTATCAAATTTTGTCGGTTGTTCCAAATGGCGCTGGACCAGACATATTTCACATGATGATCAAATCTTCGCATTTATGGTTACATGGTTTTGAAGTTGACCAAGAATGGGTGCTGCAAAATTACAATTCAGATTCCGATTGTGTCAATTTAAAAAAAAATATCAATTCGATAAATAGTATACGAGATGAAATAGTTGGAGGACCAAGCGATGGTATCGCTCAATTGAAATCCAGGTTATCTATTATTGAAAGATGATGGCGACCATGTTCCGTCAATTGTGGCTAGCACGTATCCATAATTTGAAAAAAAACTACTGAATATTTCGCTTATTTGGAGAGTCGTGTTATTCAATCCCTAACACTTGATGCCGTAGATTTGATTAATAAATATAGGATGTCATAAAATGATGGAGAATTAAAGTTCCGATTCAAACATTGACATATTGTATCGTCCACTCACCAAAGTTTTTAAACACCATTAAGTGTTATGGATTGCCAAACTATGAGCTAAAACTAAAAACTAGAATTCCACTCATGTTGTTGAGAAATATTGTTTCATTTCCTTGTGTTGTGTAATGTTGATTGTTACAAAACTTGACGATCATATTGTATAGGCTAATATTTTTCAAGGAAGCAATGCAGGTGAATTGTTGTTCATCCCTAAAATGATTGTCACGCCATCTAATTCGAGCTTGCCTTTCAAACTCCAACGGCGATAAATTTCTTTGATTGTGTCATATACTATGATGATCAACAAAATTCAAGGACAATCTCTCTCTCACGTTGGACTTTTCCTGAAAAATTCGGTTTTCAGCATGATCAGTTGTACGTTGCTATATCAAGTAGGGATGAAAAAATGAGGCACGACATGATTGACCAACACGAACACAACATAAAATAATAGGCTATGGGTTGAGGCTTATTGGATTCGTGCCTTATCGGGCTGACACGATAAGACACGTTAAGTAATGAGTTGATAACGCGCTAACCCGATAAACACGATAAGACACGATAATATTTTAATTTTCCCCTTTTATATTCATTTACTCATTGTTAGTATTTGTATCTTTAATTTATCATTAGTACATTTGTCATATTATAATTTTAAATGTATTTGGCAATTTGTGTTGATAATTTTATAGATATGTATTATACCTATTAAGAAAATCATGTATTTTAGTAATTAACGGGCCTAATGTGCTTAACGGGTATAAGATTAAATAAATTCAGTGTTTTTTTTATCGTGCCTATCGTACCGTGTCGTACTTTTCGTATTTTTAGCGTGTCGTGATTCGGGTTTAGATTATATGCCCGATAAGCTTATCGTGTAGTGTTCGTGCCTATGATTATCGTGCCGTGCCTTATTGTGCCGGCCCGATAAGAACCCGACACGACTGATTTGCCAGCCTTGATATCAAGGGTGACCAATTGTAAGGGTTTAAAAATATTGATCGACGATGATGAGAATAAACATTGTAACAAAATTACAAAATTTGTGCTGAAGAAATTTTTTCATAATTTATAAACTACATTTCGTCTAATAACAATTCTTTTATGAACCAGGTTATATTATTTTCAATACTGTTCGATCTTTAAATAATATTTAGATGATTTATATATATGGAGCAGTTATGGTAAAAACCATCTCTGATTTGAGAACCACTGATGGTTCTAACCAAAACACACACACATAACTTAAGTATACATATATACAATTACTTATTTAAATACTTTAATATGTTTAAAATAATTATTTTTATTTTATATAAATAAAATAAAAAATTATCGTGCAACGCACGGGCACAATACTAGTATATATAAAAGGGGAATTTGGCAGGAGAGAGAAACAATTCATGAAAAAATAGTGGGTTTTCCCGCCCATTTATTGTTTCTATTTTTACTCCCTATAATCACTTTAAAACCTCTCTCATTTTGCATTTTATTATTCATTTCGCATTCCTTTCTCTTTCTCTCCTTCATTTCTGGCATTACAAACCAAAAATAAAAATGATGTTCGAAATTCTTCATTTCTCTTCCTTCCGCTCCCTCATTCACGAACAATTCTTTATTTGTGATATGATTTTTTGTGAATCAAAAATTTCTCTTTAACCAATTTCTATCGATTATTTATAATTTTTTTGGAAGAGACCGAGGACTTTTGCAGTGAAGATTCCCAAAAATCCTGTCAAAAAGGTATGTGATTTTTTTTCGGATCTGGTGGATTGGGATCTTTTTTTTATATTTTTCCAGATCTGTCGGCATAAATAAAGATTTAAATTGAGAATCGAGTTGAATTAACAAAGGTATGTATTTTTACTTTATTTTCAGATATGTCCGTGTTAATTTCCAGATCTGTCTGTGCATATATCTATGCAGGTATGCGACCAAATATTTTCCAGAGAATATTTAAATTGAGAAACGAGTTCAAATGAAAAACCTTTTTTTTTTTTCGAATCTGTCCGTGTTAATTTCTAGATCTATCCGTGTACAGGTATGGTGACCGCTCGGCTGGGGGAGCCAAATCAGGAGTCGTGGTGGTGCCAAAAATGGAATTGGTTTTGTGTGTTGAATGAGTATTTGCTTCAATTTTGTAAATTGAATTTTGGTTCAAGTTTTTTTTAATTGTCATTGAATCTTTAATGCTCAAGTTTGTAATCTTTACAATATTTGGTTGATGAGATCCAGGCTAGACCGCATCTTTTGATATTAGTATTTTATTTAATCATCATATTATGGTTAATATTACAATATATTTAGGATAATTCATTAATTTCATATTGAATACGTACTTCGAATATCATCCAATTATTGTTCATATAATGATACAATTACACAATATTAGATTAGATAATTTTCCATTTTCAGTTTTATTATTACAATTGTGAATATTTAATTTAATTTTTTTCTATCAATTGTATTTATAGATTTAATTTATCTATATCTATCTAAATATAGATATTTATATATACATAAACTAGTTTAACACCCGTGTATTACACGGGATTTATAAAAAACTAAATATAAAAAATATTTGTGAAAATTAAAAGTTGTAAATTTAAAATAAAAAATTTAAAGGATGTGTTCTCAACCCGTGCTCTGCTCAATTTATTAGTTAATATTATATTTTAATATTTAGATTAAATTTGTTAATAATTATATTTACATACTAATAAAAATTCAAAAGATGTCACATTTTCAACCCGTCTCTAATCTATATTAATTAATTATTATTAACTCCTTTTATATTTTTATGTTTAAATTAATTTTGTTAATAATTATAGTTAAATACTTTGAAAAATTCAAGAGGTGTCATACTTTCAAGCCTTCTCGCATTGTGCCATTTTATAATATATATTAAATAATAATTATTATATAATTTTTTTTTTTTTATATTTAGATTGAATTCAATACTATTATTTAGTTAGATACTCCAATTATTATAAATATATCATAATTTATCGATACAGAATATTTAAAATTTCAAAAATAAATTATTTCAACTTTTATAATAAATATAATATATTTAATTATTTATTATCTAAGCGAACACATACACATAGATTATGATAATTTTGTATTAATATATACATTTTAACACCCTTGTATTACATTTACACGGGACATATCAAAAGATAAATCTAAAAAAAATGTAATAATTACTGAATTTTAAATCTAAAATAAGAAGTTAAAATAATGTATTTTCAACATGTGTCTTATACATGTCTAATCTATTTATTAATTATAATAAATATTAAATTATTTTGTATTTGATGTTTAAGTTAACTTTATTAATAATATTAGTTACATACTTACAAAAATTCAAAAGGCGTCACATTCTAAACCCGTGTCTAATATCTATTTCATTAATTATTATTATTAAATTATTTTATATTAGTTACATACTTTGAAATATTCAAAAAATATCATATTCTCAACCCGTATCGCATTGTACTGGTGTCTAATCAATATTTATTAATTATTAGTATATAATTTAATATTTTTATATCTAGATCGAATACATTACTAATATTTAGTTACATACTTAGATTATTGTAAATAACTCATATTTTACCTATATAGAATATTTTAAACTTCAGAAATAAGATTATTTTAAATTCTATTATCAATAAAACTTATTTAACTATTTTCATAATAATTTTTTTAATTAGAATTATTTCATATATAGTTTATCTTTTAATTAAAATAACTAATTTAGATCATATCTATTAATTATATATAATTTTTTTATATTTTTATATTAGGAGAATCAAAGGAAAGTATTGAATAAGGACAAATATAATAAAAGAATTAAATTAGGTAAGATACAATAAAAAGAAAAGTATTAAATTAGTTAAATATTAGATTCGGATGACACATAAGCAAACGAAGAACCAGAATTTTTTATTTGCCAAACGAAGCATACGAAGCAGACACATAGGTTAGGAGGATTTTGCATTAATATATAGGGGTGATTACCTCAATATTTATTTCAAAAAGATAAGGACAAATCATAGATATTTATACAAATTTATTTTCAAAAATCGTAGTTTTCTTTATTTAATGGTTCTAAATATCTTTTCTGATATTAATTGAATCCTACAATTAAGTAATTAATCGGATACATAAAATTAAGGTGAGTAATCGGATTCCTAAATTGATTCCTACAATTTAATCGTCAATTAAGGAATAACAACTTAGGGAAGTAAAATAATTCCTTTATATGTTTTCTAATATTAATTGGTTGATTCATAAAATCAATCAACGCAAGATTCATGGTTTTGTTTAAATGTGCCTTTTTTTCATGTATTTAGTTTAATATTTAATATTAATTGTATTTATAGATTTAATATATCTAGATTCATCTAATCATATATATTGAATAAGTACTTCGAATATCATTCAATTATTGTTCATATAATGATACAATTACACAATATTAGATTATATAATTTCTTATTTTCAATTTTTTTATTACAATTGTAAATATTTAATTTAATTTTTTTCAATCAATTGTATTTATAGATTTAATTTATCCATATCTATCTAAATATAGATATTTAGATATACATATATTACCTCAATATTTATTTCAAAAAGATAAGGATAAATCATAGATATTTATACAAATTTATTTTCGCAAATTGTAGTTTTCTATATTTGATTGTTCTAAATATCTTTTCTGATATTAATTGATTCCAACAATTAAGTAATCAATCGGATTCCTAAATAAGGAATTAATTGGGTTCATACAATTAAGGTGAGTAATTGGATTCCTAAATTGATTCCTACAATTTAATCGTCAGTTAAGTAATAACAACTTAGGAAAGTCAAATCATTCCTTTATATGTTTTCTAATATTAATTGATTGATTCATAAAATCAATCAACGCAAGATTCACGGTTCTCTTTAAATATGCCTTTTTTTCATGTATTTAGTTTAATATCTAATATCAGTTGTATTTATAGATTTAATATATCTAGATTCATCTAAACATATATATTTATAAATTTAATTTATCTAAATATTTAATTCAACAAGATAAAGATAAAACATATATTTTTAAAATATTTTATAAATACTTGACTCAAGAATTTTAAGAATTCTACTTATAAAAATTGAATGTAAATGATTTCTCTTGCTAAATAGATAAATAATTTGATTTAATGAGGACATTAAATATATAGATGAATCCAAATTTTTACTAAATATTTTTAAAAATATATTTTGAATCTTCTATATATTGATAAATTAAATATATTTGATATTGAGGATATTATATCGGACATATATATTGAGATGAAATAAATGATCTTATTGAGATTAGTTTATCTACAAGAATTTTTAAGTGATCATGGAACATAAAACACTCTTTCTAAAAAATTTAATCTATCTCAATAAATTAATTCCAGATTTCATAATTTTTGATATCCATCCAAGGATTTAAATTGTCAATACATAAATAGAAATTTGAATTATAAATTAAGGAAGTCAACTTTTATATAAATACTCATATAGCGATTAAATCAAATTTATTGTATCCTAGTAACGTAGTATATTAATTTTTTGTAATTATATAATTATTATCCATTATTTGACTACTTAATTAGTATACAATTAGATTAGTTGGAATTGTTTTCCTAATTATAACAAACCGGCTCTCTAAATTTCCCACCATAATTGGTTCCTAAAATTAAGGAAGTCATTCCATTTCAAAATATTTTTTCTAATATTAATTGATACCTACGATCAATTAAGACAAGGTTAGTAGTTCTTCATTAAATATGTATTTCTTCCTAATACAATACTTTAGATTAGAACACGGATTCCTAATGATTTTGGAGAATATTTGTTCTCTTTTAAATATGTTTTTCAATATAAATATTTAAAGAGTATTAATAATTGGTGATATACATATATCTGCATGAAATCATTCATATATACTTAATCTGTTATCTTATTACACTCTATTACCAAATTTAGTTTTCCAGATATTGTGGGACGGCAATTATAATGGATTTTCGCCCGTTTTATGTAGAAAAAAAACCGTATTCTTATAACAAAAAGAATACTAATAGAGTTGATTTTTGATAATTTTGGGCATTCGCTGATAACTTTTTTAGTCTTATATCATAGAATAATAATTAATTTGCAGATAATGAGCTCTCCAATAAATAACACAATCGTATCTTTATTGATTATCAATTAAAATCAATTATTTATTCTTTTCCTTTCTTGGAGAGTTTATTATAATAATTTTATTTATTCTTTATCTCTAAATATTTAAAGAGTATTAATAATAGGTAATATAAGTATATCTGCATACAATCTAATCTACAATTAGATTGAATTTTTGCCAATTTATATAGATAATAATACAATCGTATACTTATTACAGATTAACAGA
Source organism: Phtheirospermum japonicum (assembly GCA_014905375.1). Lineage (NCBI taxonomy): Eukaryota > Viridiplantae > Streptophyta > Magnoliopsida > Lamiales > Orobanchaceae > Phtheirospermum > Phtheirospermum japonicum. The sequence continues at coordinate 212,904 of BMAC01000950.1, forward strand.
TTAAATATATTATAAATAAAATATATTATGTATAAATATATAAATAGAATAAGCAATTTTCTCATTAAGTTGTCTATAATTAATTGTTAAATACTAAATAAAATCATACCTTAATTAAAAATATTTGAAGATGATAAATAATCTATACATCGAATAATAAGATATATCCGAATAATGGATACCCTAATTATTTACATCATATCATAATAACAACAAGATACATCCGAATAACAAATTTTTTGATTTAAGCTATACCTAATTATTTATTAAATAATACTCATAATTATTTTCATCCTTATTACACATTATTACATAAAATTGTTTCCTAAATGTAACAAATCCGCTCCCTAAAATTCCCATCATAATTGGTTTCTAAAATTATTAAGTCATTCCATTTCTAAATATTTTTAGGTTGACTAATTTCCATCCGAATAATATTAGTTGACTAATTATAAATTATAGATAAATCAAGATAAAGAAAAATCATTAGTATTAATCATTTAATACTGTATTCAAAAAGATAAAGATAAATCATAATATTTATAAATGCTTATCTCAGATCTTATAAATCCTACATATAACAATTAAATATAAATGATTTATCTTGACTAATTATCCCATATATTAATGAACAAGAAATTAATTTTCTAAATGTCTTTTCTAATATTTAAGAACACGAGATTAATTTTCTAAATATCAATTATGTGAGTATATTCTGTCATTGTAATTACTCTCTTTTTCTCTCTATATATAGATTTGTGGACAATGAGTAATATTAAAAAAAAAAAAACATTCATACACTTAAACTATTCAAATTAATCCTATAAACTGAAACACTTTTCGTTTTTACTGATTCTATTAACTTATTTTTCCTTCATCCTAAAGGAATGAAGAAGATCACCAAGTCAACAATTATTGGCGGCAAAAGACAATTATCTATCATAAGTCATGAAGGTAGTTCTCATATTTTTATAGTTTCATGATTTGGTTTGTATAGTTCAATGATCTCTAATTGAATATCATAATTTTTTATATTAAATTATATTTGATAATAGAATAAAAAATATAAAAAGAATAGCTTAATAGGCAATTCATTCTTGAGGAAGTTTCTCTAAAATGCATGATTATTTCGATTTTTATTTATATAAATAAATTGTAAAAAAAACTGTGTGTACAACTTAATAGGTTCCAAAAGTAATTATAATAATACTTCAATTTATATTTTGATAAATTATAATATTCCAATTTAATTATATCAATTAATCTTGCTAAATTTAGGAAATATTAATACCAAAGTTAATAAATAAATAATAAATATAGCAAAAGTTATAATCTGGAGTTTTAATATTAAATAATGATATTTTTTATCACGTTATAAATTCAAGTTTTTTTTGGAAAAATTATCTTTGATAATAAAATATACAATTCTTAGTTTTATCTACGTATTCAAGTTATATAGTTTCTTTTGATGAATTCACTATTATTTACATATTTATTTCTTGAAAATTAATATTAACATGTGTATTAATTGTTATTAAACAGATGATCTTATCTAACAATATTTACTTTATATGGGATTTATAAAGTTCGTCAATATTCAAAATATTCCAAACTTTTATTTTGCAGAAAATACCAGTGTATCTGAAGCGACTTCCATAGACCGCTACACAAATCGGGACAATGATACAAATAATTTACAATCATCGATAATGACTCAAGTTTCATATCCTTTTCAGAGATTTCCAATGGCCGATATTTCTAATGGTAATTTATTATTTTATTATTATAATTGAATGTTGTTATTTTATTATAATTTTTGGGCAATTGTAACTAAATTTAAATATTTTATGAAACGACACACTCAATCTTAATCTAGCTTTCGATTCGTACTATTATTTTTAAACTATATTATTGGTAGAATTATTATTATCACCATTATTATTATTATTGTTGTTGTAGTAGTAGTTGTTGTTGTTGTTGATAATGATGATGTTGTTTTTGTTGCCAAATATAGTTATCAATTGACAAGTATAATTATATAGTCTTCAATTATTCATCCAATTATACCTTAAGTCTTACAACTTTCATTATTGTTTTCATAAACAAATTACTATTTAATTTACGTAATTAACAAACAAGATACATTATTCATACAATCAAATTGACAAATAATCTCATTATATTTTTTAAATTTGATATAGTATATAATTATTAGAGGTTGAATTAAAATATTTTTAATTCTTAATGATTGTATTAATTCATTTTTATTCAACCTAAAGAAATGAGGAAGATCATCAAGTCTACAATTATTGGTAGCAAAAGACAATTGTCGAACATAAGTCATGACGGTAGCATTCATATTTTTTTTATAGTTTCATGATTTGGTTTGTATAGTTTCATGATCTCTATATAAATTTCACAATTCTGAAAAGAACTAAATTATATTTGATAATAGAATAAACAGTTCTTTATTTTTTTTAATTTAAGGTGCAATTTTTTTTCTTTTTTCAGCTATGGTACAAAACCTGGATCAAAATCAGGCAAATTTCAAACGAAAAAGGGAAAGACCTCCTAAAAATTCAACTGTTACTAACAACGGTATTACTCTTTACAGCATTAATATTGAGTACAATTTTTATTTAAGTTATATTGTTGTTTCATCATATAATAGTAAACATATTTTAATAAATTAAATATTGTATGGTGTATTGTCTGTATCCGATTGTAGAGAGCAATGTTTCTCAGTTTTTGATAAATTAAATAGACAAATACACACAACTCAATATAGAAATTAGAACTTTTATATACCACCAAAACCACTAATTAGCAGTAATAGTATTTTATGAAAACAATATAAGTGTAGTTCATAAGTTTCACAATGAATACAGTTAATTCTACAGATAGAAATGGAAATAAGTGCATCTTTTGTAGTTGATTTCTTCTTCTACATGACAATTTTATTGGTAATAATTGATAAGTGTAATATATAAAATTAATATCCATTGGCTTTGACATATTACACAGATTTTGAATAATGATACACATATATTTTTATTTATTTAATGTAATTGTGCTTCAAAAAGAAATTTACCAATATTTTTTAAGGTAAACCTTAACTTCTGAAATAACAGTGTAATACAATAAAAGTAAATATTGATAGATGATTATTAATATTTATTATCCAATACTTATTTATCATATTATTTGCATTACATATTACTTATACAATAATAGATAATATTATTTCTACGTAATAATATTTTGAATATTGTAACAGAAAATAGTCCCAAACAAAAAGTGGGAAGACCATTTTTGAGGTCTGTTTTTGAAAATGGTAAATTTTGAAAGATTCATATTTTGATAAAATATTATATTTTGAATGGATGATTAATTGATTTAACTAATATTTCTTTTTGTTTGTAAATATATTTGTGATATTAAAAAGGATCCGCATCATCCACTCCAATTAGCAATGGAATAATAACTGAAACAGTTCAGAAGGAAGCGACTGCATCACTTAGTAAGACTTCACGTAAACGGTACACCAAGAAACCTAAGACTCCTGATGATGGTAATTTCTTCAAGTTTTTTTATTTCCAACAATACAATAAGATACTTTATTTAATTCAAATATAAATTTTAGTTATACACAAACATATAATTATAAATTTTATTAATCCAATGACACCTTAATTTCTCTAAATTTATTATCCAACAGTTTATTGGGATATTGGTGATCCTACTTTCATATGTGGACATTGTTCAGCATATTTTTGGTATGAGAGAGATTGAAGCCAGGTGTTGAAACTGCGAAACCAGAGTACTCTACCTGTTGTGAAAAAGAGAAGATCGTGTTGACTCCTTTGAAGAAGTCACCACAAGTTTTGTATGATCTAGTATTCGATTTTAGCGATAAAAGTAGACATTTTTTAGAGAATATTCGATCATACAACAACATGTTTTCTTTTACTTCGATGGGTGGAAAAACTGATTCCAGTATGAACACGGGAGATTCTCCACCGATATTCCGTATGCACGATCAAAACTATCATCTAATAGGGAGTTTGCTGCCAGAAGAAGGATCTACACCAAAGTTTGCACAACTTTATATATACGATACTGCAAACGAAGTTTGAAACCGAATCAATTCGGTTAGGTATGATTTTTAATTTCAAAAATTATCCTTGGTTACTCAAGTTAATAAATTATTTATTTATAATATTCGTGTTTTATAATTTACATTTATGCAGAAAAGGCAATGAAAATAATTCTCTACATACCGAAATTGTTGTTGAACTCAAATCCATGTTAGATAGGTCAGATAATTTGGTTAAATGAATCAAGCTTTTTGGGTGCCTACTTATGAAAATGTGTCAAAAGTTCAATAGCTTGCCCGCAAAAGAACGGGGTCGCGCGTAGTTTGACAATTTAAACTCGAGTCGTCTCTCGAGTAATATACAATCGAAAATCTCAAATAGTTCGTTCAATAACAAGTAACGTAAACTGGGGGGTTGTGATTAATAACTACGATTTAAAATAGCAAGACTTAATTTTAAAAACTAATTTAATTATCTAAAACTAGATTAATTAACAAACTAATTAATCAATCAATAAATTAACTAATTAATTATAAAACTAATTTTGAAACTCAGAAACAGAATAAATAACCTAAACTAGTAAACAGCAWGCAGCAAATCGAAACTAACCAACTAAAAACTAATATTTCACTAACGGTTACTAAGAACTAACCGSTAACGGTTACTGCTAACGGTTACTGCAACCGTTAGCGTAACATTTAACGAATAGAGACTTACTAAAACTGTAAACCTGCATGCATGAACTAATCTCAACCCAACAGAATATCACACATCCAATAATATAGCATAAAAACCAAATATAAGCTGAAACTGATAAACTAAATACGTTCAACGGATTCAAACAAAGTACGAAAATAAACTAACGAATATTCGAAACTCGAAAACTAAATAACGAAACTAAAAGAACTAATTAAAGGTTTAAGAGTACTCGTTTAATCTACTGGAAACTGAAAGTATTTCAGCTATTCCGAAGAGTAAACGCAGCAAAATGGACTTCTACGGATGAACGGCGTCGAATGGCTCGCGAAACCCTCGTCGTCGTTGATTCTTGTTCTTCACGTTGTTGCTGTTGATCTCCGTCTCCAAACCCTAGGATTAATATTATGGAATATTTTTAGGGTTCAGAATACTTGCATACCCCCAGAATTCGGATTAGTAAGGGTATTTATAGATTTTTCCGTGACTTAGGGGGGTTGTGATTAATAACTACGATTTAAAACAGCAAGACTTAATTTTAAAAACTAATTTAATTATCTAAAACTAGATTAATTAACAAACTAATTAATCAATCAATAAATTAACTAATTAATTATAAAACTAATTTTGAAACTCAGAAAAAGAATAAATAACCTAAACTAGTAAACAGCATGCAGCAAATCGAAACTAACCAACTAAAAACTAATATTTCACTAACGGTTACTAAGAACTAACCGCTAACGGTTACTGCTAACGGTTACTGCAACCGTTAGCGTAACATTTAACGAATAGAGACTTACTAAAACTGTAAACCTGCATGCATGAACTAATCTCAACCCAACAGAATATCACACATCCAATAATATAGCATAAAAACCAAATATAAGCTGAAACTGATAAACTAAATACGTTCAACGGATTCAAACAAAGTACGAAKATAAACTAACGAATATTCGAAACTCGAAAACTAAATAACGAAACTAAAAGAACTAATTAAAGGTTTAAGAGTACTCGTTTAATCTACTGGAAACTGAAAGTARTTCYGCTATTRCGAAGAGTAAACGCAGCAAAATGGACTTCTACGGATGAACGGCGTCGAATGGCTCGCGAAACCCTCGTCGTRGTTGATTCTTGTTKTTCACGTTGTTGCTGTTGATCTCCGTCTCCAAACCCTAGGATTAATATTATGGAATATTTTTAGGGTTCAGAATACTTGCATACCCCCAGAATTCGGATTAGTAAGGGTATTTATAGATTTTTTCGTGACTTGGGCCGCAAGCCTGTCTGCTGTTCCTGGGCCCCGCTAACGGTTACCTGCTATTCTCGTCTCTCCTGCTCGCTCCTAACGGTTATGGCTAACGGTTATGCTTGTAACCGTTAAGTGTAACCGTTAACTTCAAAAACTTGCTACTTTTCGCCGGAAAGCTCGATCCCCATCTCTCGATTATTGTAATTTATCTCTAATGCGTTGAGCTCTCCTGGTTACTTAGATGTAAAGTGAAAAACATCAAATAATCACTTATTTTGTATCAATTAGATTAAAACACGGTAAAATAAGTTGGGAGTCTAAATATACGGAATTAAGCTCAAATTATCCAACTTATACCAAAAATATTAATAAAAAGAAACTAAAATACTACTAAAAATAACCACAATTACGGGTTAATCAGTGGTGAAGAAATCCATTTACCTTTTCTTATTTTGAAATAAACCAACTTCTAAGGATGGTTTGGTCTGCTTTTATCCCCTATCCTACCAACCAAACGCATGAAAATACATGTCACTCCTAATTTGTCCTTGTACTCAATCAATCGCATCAAACATAGGAATATGTTATCTCAACAGTGCTATCCCTAGACACTGTATTTGTAGTTTTGTAGATTTATGACTTAGAAAAATGATGTTAGGTTTCGTGATAGACGTCACCATTCCTAACATAAACTAAACCTCAGAAACAGCAGCGGAAAATATAAACGCAGTAAATTAATTTCAGTCCGTAAGTAATCGTGCTTACGAACTTGGGTGTACAAACTCGAAAATTATATTACTTTTCAATTGTTCAAACTCAATTACAAAATATAAAAGTAATATATGAAAAACAAATTGTATCAAACTCTTGATACACAAAATACTCGTCGCTTCTTTTTTAGTTGAATTCCTCACTTAGTTACGCAACGTAGAAAGTCTCCTAATGCTGCAATAAAGATTCAAGTAGTTCTTTTTGTGATCTGCTCGAAAGATCTCCACGTCGTACGTCCGTCTCTAAACTTCTTGCGTCTTCGCTCCTTATATAACTAAACAAGACTCCTAGTCTTGTTAAACAAATTAGATAAGTATTTAGAAAATTAAATAAAATCCTACACTCCAACTAGGAAATAAATCTAGAGTTTTAAAATACTTTGTGTTTAAAAAAGGCAAATTACAAACAAGAAATAATATTGTTGAAAATAATATTCTCTAACAGTGTTAATTTATCATATTCCGTCCTCCCAATCAAATGAGCCTTATAAGTATTAGGCAACTGTGTGATAGTGAATTTTTGGTTTAGATCTGTTAAAAACTCATGTGGAGTGTGTGGAGTTTGTCTGAAACTGAAACGAGGGAACTGAAATGGGAGGGAGGGAAAGGAGAGTTTTGGCTGAAACAACTTAGGGACATGTTAGTCTTTTCAGAAGACGAAAGCGGCGAATTTTAATTTATGGATATACAGTGGCATTTCGGTGAGCAAAAGACAAAACGGTGACATTTTGTAAGTTTTCCAATTATGAACCGGTCTACAAAATAGAACAATGGGCAATGGCGAATTGAATTGAGCACACCGGCCACCATTACTTTCTCAATCTAGAAACTCCCAAACCTTCCCCTCTGAAATTACTTTCTTGTACTTTTCTTCTGAACCCGAACCCTAATTTTAGCTGATGAAGATTTTTCTCCGGTGATTTACCGAAACCGGTTGTCTGGCACGAGGAGAAACAGCAATGGCGACTCACTTTACACATCATAGTCTGTTTGACAGGCGCCCCATAGCCAAGTCTAGAACACCTGCAGCTAAATGGGTCAAAGAATGGTAAAGAAGAAAAAAAAAATCCCAATTCTTTTTTTTATATATTTTTTTCTCAATGTGCTTGGATAAATTCGCCCTGGATATCGCACATTAATGCATGATGGATTTGGATTTCTCTCTCTCTCTCTGTTTTTTTTTCTTTTTGAATTTCCTTTCCTGTTGGTGCTTATATAAATTAATTATCTGATTTTTTTTTTATCTCACTTATTTTTATTTTGGTTATAGGGTGCCACAAGACCTTGTCACGACTGGTGGGAAGTGCTTAGTATTAAAATGGGTTAATGGTTAGTCCAGTGATTTTTATCTAGTTGTTGATGAATGTAACTTCTGTATTAGCATTTACTGTTGTTTTCTTATTTATACAAAAAGGTGCTAAACATAACAAAAACATTGTTATTGGGTATGTAAGAGGATTTTCGTAGCTAATGTTCTGTTTTGAAAGTTGGGGTTACAACTTGAAATGCAGTGTTAAATGAATGTTTTTAGTTGCATTCATGCATTTTTTGGGATGCTCAGAAGCTGAAAAGACTTTATTTTTCACATAATTTTGCCATATAACATCGGGACTTTGCGACACTTAATCATCTCTCTGTATTGAATCAGTTTGCTTGATTGATTCGAGTGTCATGCATATTCAGATAAGATTAAGGTCCTTATGTTTATGCGTTTGTCTTGGGATTATTTATTTTCTCAAGTTACAGCTCTTTGTGAATATTTATTTTGTCTTAAGCATGCTTGAATTTATTTATTTTTAATTTAAAAATTTGAGGACTACAAATCATCTGGTTGTGGTGCTTTTGTTTTTAAAAAATAAATCCTTTTGTCATGCAAAAAGACAATTAATTGGGAGGCGGCCAGTTGACCGACAAACTTATGATCTTATTTTTCAGAGGCAACATCGAAGGCCATGAAGGAAATGTCAAAAGAACCAGAAGCTGTGGAGCCCGAGCCCGAGCCAGAACCAACAACAGAAGTTCTTTTCCTTTGCAGTCTTGAAGGATGCGGAAAGACGTTCATTGATGCTGGAGCTCTGAGAAAGCATTCTCATGTTCACGGTGAGAGGCAATATGTTTGCCATTATGAGAATTGTGGAAAGGTAATTTTATTTATTACCTTAAAGTGGGAAATTTGAAGAAAAGGGTGGAATGTAGCCTGTAATAGTAGGATGAATATATTCTGAGTTTTTTGCTCTTTATTTTTTTAATTATTATTTTTTCATGAAAATGTATGGACAATTAAGATGGCATTTTTTTTTTCATTTGTTGTGGAAACTTTTGGACAGTTAGACTGAGGAGATAACTGAATCCAATAATATTAATAGTTAGTTAGTTGGTATAATAGCAATTGTATCTGTTTTAAGCAAATATAGACAAGGGAGTTCGTCCCAATGCTATATATCCAGCATGTTTCATAGATGTTTGTGAAAAATATATTTTTCTTTAGAACTAGTGGCCTTTTGACATTTTAACTGATGCCTTTTCAGAAAGGTACCGAGCATGTTAGAATGGAATGTTCTTCAGCAAGCATGCTCATATTAAATGAATATATATGCGCGCACACACACACACATATTTATTTCTTTATATTTTTATTATTGGAGTCATTGATTCTTTCAGCAAGATTCTTCTTTATTTTCGATAATACACTAAAAAAGAGTTATGGTTTGTTCTGCAGAAATTTTTGGACAGTTCGAAACTGAAGAGGCATTTTTTAATTCATACTGGAGAGAGACACTTTGTGTGTCCACATGAAGGTTGTGGTAAAGTGAGTAAATCTGTAGTTTTTATTAAGCTTAAAATGATGCTTATAGATACTTACAAAAAAAAAGCAGATATGTTTGGAAAATTATAAAAGAAAAACTTGAAGTTTGATTCAGTGTTAAATTTAAGGGGGTAATTGTAATATTCTTACAAATCTAAAGGGGGTGTTTGAAATGTTTTTGCTTATAAAGGGGTCAATTGCAACAGTTTCTCCGTAATTTTCAAAAAGCTCCGAGGTTTTTGTGGTCCTTGGGGGTAGTTTGGTAACTATCCCATGATGGCATTGATAAATTGCATTTTGATTCCAGTTACACGAGTTCTCATACTGTAATTTTCCTTTATGCAGGCGTTCTCGCTGGATTTTAATCTCAGGTCACACATGAAAACACATTTGCATGAGAATTACCATGTCTGCCCCTATCCTGAATGTGGGAAACGATACGCCCATGAGTACAAGCTGAGGAACCACATCGTTTCTAATCACGAAAAGGTCCGATGATACATACTTCTGGATTCTACCCTCGTTGTTGCTAGCTTTTCTCCATCTTTTCGTTTTTGGTTTAGATTTTGTTGACTTCATATTATTTCAAGAAACCTAATTTGTTTTATGGTTCTAAAACATCTTAACTAACTCTCGAATCACATGGCAACAGCTCATGCAGATTCAGAGCGTCGTGGATACCTACAAATACACCCCGCTACCAGAAAAGCCAATTAAAACTCCAAAAGCTCTGACCGGGCCTTTGGGGCCCGTAACGCCCGACCGGCCTTACGGCTGTCCGTATGAAGGGTGCGGAAAGGCCTACATCCACGAATACAAGCTTAATCTTCATCTCCGAAGAGAACACCCGGGCCATTTTCCGGAGGAGAACTCGACTAGGAATAACAACGAGAACGAGATGGATGAAAATAGTGATCAAGACGCATATGTTGGAAAACGGGGTAATAGTAAAGTTCGAAAGCTAAACAGGCCGAAACCGAATATAAAGATGCCTCTCTCGAAAGCTCCTCTTCATCGGAAAAGCTCTGGTGGTAGTGGTACTGCGGCTGTCAGCTTGAACGTGGTGAAGAAAGATTGGCCGGCAGCTAAGGAGGAAATGTATGAGGAAGAAGATAGTGAAGAGACGGAGGAGGAAAGAGAGAATGTGGGAGATGGATGGAGGTATGGAGTAAACGAGGAAGATGATGATGATGATGATGAAGAGACTGAGGATGAGGACTGAAGATGAGCAATGCTATTATAGTGTCCTGTTATGTTAGATGAATAACATTTAGTTTTTCGTATTTATAGAGATAAGGGACATATGTTGATAAGAAGTGTGAACAGTTTTTTTCCCCAACCAATCCAATTTTAAGGCTTTTTTAATTCTTATATCTTTTGGGTTTTTCGAGTCGGTAGTGTTAAACTTGGTATCTCTTTATGTTACCCCATTGACATGATGACTCGGCTGATTGGCAAGTCTGCGGAGTTACGGTGTCGGCTGGCAATGGATAATGGCATACAATGGGGGTTTCTAGGCAAAGTGTTGGATTTTTGTTGAGACGTGATGTTGCACATACCTTGTCTTGTTGTGCACCCAATAAAGTTGAAGAGGCACATGCGTGCTAAACAGTATAGTTGATGAGGGACATGCGTGCTAAACAGTGTACTTATGGATTTTTCAACTATATTGGATTTTTCAATGACCTAATATTGTGTCCCAAGTTTTTTGCTCGAGCTATAACGTGGGCTCAAATCGAGTTTTTCACTTAAATGAGATTATTTATTCTTGGTTTTAGAGTTGTGGTTTCAATGACCTAAAATTGTGTCCCAGGTTTTTTGCTTGAGCTATAATGTAGGCTCAAATCGAATTTTTCAAAGTGAATAATAGTTATTAATTTTTTTGTATCATTATTTGTGAGTGTGAACCACATTGTTGCTACTATGAAATTTGTGTAATTTCTTTCCAAGTGAATGATATACTGTATGAATGCGATTTTCAATGCGATCTTCGTTTTAGGTAAAACGTTTTGTGTAAATTGAGAAACCAATTAAACTTAGATTTTGATCTTTGTATTGTTAGTTGTACTAGTTCTTGTTTGTTACCGAGTATAATTGTTGTTTTTATCACATTCAATGTTTGTTTTTTTAAAATTAACTTCGCAAAATGTATTTAGTAATTAAAAATTAGGGCTAATTTTTGCCTGGTGGCCCGTGTTGGACAGGGCTGGAGAATTATAGGCCCGATTTTATATTGGTTTAGCCCGACCCACTGACGCCAATTGGTTCATGGCTCATGTATCGGGCTTAGTCGGCCCATTTGACAGCTCTAGTCATGGGTGGAGAGAGAAGCATGAGGGTTTGACCAGAATTCCAAGTGAGCGAATTTTGGTGGGAATTCTCAGTCTTGTGGCGGAGATGCTTGTCGGTCTCCGACCACTGTGGCGGCAACGATTGGCATTGTTGATTTGCTCAGCGGCGGTTGGGGCAGTCAACCAATAATTTAGTTAGGTAGAATTCGCAAGGCTTGACTCGACATTTTGTGATTCGAGTTTTCCGGCCAAGGCCCGTCCTTATATATTTAATTGAGGAATAATATATAAGGTTGGGAATTCTTCCCTATAATGTTGTTGTGTGCTTGTCGTGTACTTGCGTTTAGAACTTCCGATGTGTAGTGTATTAATACGACGATATAACTCGAATCCTCCCTAAACACGAGTGAACGGTGAGGCAAACACGAGTGTTCGTGAGGGGGCAAAAGGCTGCCTGGTTATGTCTTTTTGAGTAATCAGACTGCAGGAGCAACGATTGACATGTGAAATCTGATTCGTCAAGTTGCCCTGTGACAAGTGGTATTAGAGCCCCGTTTGTGTTGTTCGGGTGCTTCTGGTGTGAAAGTTCCATTGCCGTTCTTACTATTCAAAACTTTCTCCAGCGAATCAAGACACCGGTGTGATGGCGATTGCGGTTGATTTGTGTTCCAGTACGTCATTGCTGGAATCCGTTGCACAGATCCTTGTGCGGCGTCATTTTGGGAGAGGAGATGCGGATCAAGCTCGAGATCGGCCACGCACAGCTTTTTTCTTACCCTTGCCCACTGAAGTGTGCAGATGTAGCTGGACATCAGAGTCTGCGACCTCCACCGGTGTGTTTCTCGCTGCAATCATAGTCTGCGACCTCCACCAGTGTGTTTCTCGCTGAAAGAGCGATCACTATCTCCTCCTCTGTATTTATTATGGCGGCCGAGGAGGTTACAATAGGAGTCAAGTTCGGATGGGCCATCGTTGTGCCTTCCGATCTTGACGAACCGTAGGCGAGCACAAATCGTTCTACTGGAAGAGAAATGGTTATTATCCATTTGAATATATCTTAAGGAGTGAAAGATCTAAGGTATGTCAAACCTACCGAATTCGAACTCGATCATCTTCAAAAGTCGTTGACTACCGAATTCGAACTCGATCATCTTCAGAAGTCGCTGACTGAGGCCCACAAAAGAATATACCTTCTCTGACTCGGTAAGTTTCACCACGTCGCATGGAAACTTATTCCATTTAGTAATTAAGTCTGAATGTTTTTTATGGAGAGAGGGTTTTTTCTTTTTTGTGAGCATTGGTCCTTGAGGAGGAGTTGCCTCCTGCCATTCTGTAGGGAAAGGCCAGTGCTCGCGAGAGGAGAAGAAGAAGAACTTTGATCACCATTCATGGACCTTAGAGGAAGGACGAACACGAAAATGCGTCTTTTGGCGAGAAGAAAGGTAAAATGTGCCTTTCTGATTTTTTATTGAGTAACAAAAGAAAATTAAATCTATATCTGGTTCTACATCATAAAATGTACATAGTATTATGTATCCAGTGAACCTAATGGAGTTATGGGTCATTTGAAGTAGGGGAACTCCATATTTCTCAGTCACGGATGGATGCGTATGAAACCTAATTTCTGTATTCACATGGTCATCGAAAACTGTGATGTGGTTAGGAAGGGGGTTGTTTGGGTCATTTTTACCAACCTCGGGCTATACAAACTACACAGTGTCTAGGAGATGGAGACTCTCAATGAAGGCTGAAAGCAGGCTGCGGTCAGGGAGTACCCAGGGGTTTTCAATTGTGACCCGGGTACTTCAGGAAAGTATGGGCAGGTCAGCTTGAGCTGATGGTGGAAGGATGGTTACTGGGTTGGTTAGGAAAAAATCGGATTAGTTGGAAGAGGTACTTGTGACTGAGGTAAGGGGATAGTTTCGGGAATTTCCTCGGTTAGGGCCTTGTTTGAGCTTCTAGCTCGGCCCATATGGGACTCCCCACTGGTTCTTCTCTGAGACCGGCTCTGAGTTGGATTATATTTTTTCTACTGTTATTTCTGTCTAGAGGGATTTCTAGGGATTTGGTTTTGGAGGAAATATCGCGAATAGGGGTTATATCCATAGGGGAATTGGGATTTTGAGAATCGGAATCAGAGGATGCTAAACTGACACACATCAACAGCAACAAAACAGAAAATTGGGAGAGGAGAAGAAAATGATATATTCAGAATGAATAAACTTGAAATTCAAAATAAGAAATTAATGCAGAGAAGTACGTTAAAATTAATAGAATTAGGGGGACTTACCCATGATATTGCAGAATAGGTGGGGCTGCCGAGCTGAATTTATGAATCATGGATGATCAGATTTTCTTGCTGGAGAATTTGTGAAGATTTTTGCAGTTCTAAATGGTGAATTATTCTTTTTGGTTTTTGATATGCGCAGAGGAAGGAGGCGAAAGGACAGTTGTCTTGGGATCGGCACAAATTTGAAAAGACAGGTGAATAAGGGGCGACGCAAAGGCAAAGTAGGATTAATTATGGACCTTTCATTTTCTGGCCCACAAGTGTAATATATTACAAGAAAATGGGTAAATGACACGTGTCCGACACAATAGCAGTATGGATTTAATGTTATGAAGCCTGTGGTAATTTTTAATGGGTTACGCTTTTACCGAGGGCACGTGAGATTGACTTTTGGGATACTTATGATTACATTCCACTTGATTTCCTAACTAAATCAAGCAGACTGTGGGGGACTAAATGATACGACATCCAATATTCAGATCGGTATGCATGAGGGTTTAGGTTTGTGAAGTGACCTCTTTTTTAGGAGAGATGAGCTCTTCAATAAGAGGGCGAGTTGTGCATAAGAGTGACAAGCTCTTATGTGGGGTGGCGAGCTCTTATGAGGTAAATGGTGTTATAATAGTTCGGTATTGAAAGTCGAGCTATGTGGTTAATGGAACATTGGGCTCTGGTAGGCTGATATGGACTATGATATTGTATGGGGCTCCGGCGAACTAAGGGCATGGTAATGTTATTGGCCCATGATTATTATGGCAACTTAACAAATACGAGAGTTCTAACATTTATGGTAACTTATCATATATGAGGAATTCTAATTGTAAGTCGGTCGCTATTTATGGTATTATTTAATAGGAGACGGAAATCGTAAATTAGGAATACGTCTCTTGTCTATATAAAGAAGACAATGCCTCACTTTTATTCTAAATTGATTTCTATCCTACTTTGAGCTCTCGTTATTAAAAAACGGATTGACTTAAGCATCGAATGACCTAACTCGGGTCAGTCTGTCTTGAGTTTTGTTTTATAGGTTAATCAGGTCACCAGGAATCATCTGGAAGTCAATTAGGTCGACAAACACGAATTTTAGATCACTACTCTATTTTTTATTGAACCAATCTTTTTAGTAACATTAAAAATAATCATGTATTACAAATCCCTACAATTTCATAATTTCATTCTCTCTATAATATATAACAATTTTGTAGTTATAATCAAAAAGTTGGTTTTCAAAATATTTTTCACTCCCTGCCTTTTAGCTTCTATTTGTAATTACATTTAAAAAGAAAAAGGCCACTAACCCGATGTTAAAAGAGCTTATTTGGGGAAAAAATAATGAGTAGTTGTTAATAAAGGTGGGACAACGGCCAGAAAATTTGAAAAATCAACTGCCATTTCTTAACGGGTAGAAAACAGCTCCTCCATCTTTTCAACTCATACAACAAATCATCATAAATAAATAAAAAAATCTGTACTTTTCTAATATATTATACACACTCACACACACATAGAAACAGCCTTAAAAAAGTGAAAGAATCAAGATGAAGATGATCAAAGCCATGAAAAAGCTCAAATTCTGGCCAAGAATCAAGAAGAGAAAAAAGAATATTCTACTAACAGAATCGCCGCCGCCACCATCCCGGCCACCACCACCGCCACCACCAGGGCCATATTATCCGACACACAGCCAATACGAGCCGCTCCTACCTTCGGCTCCGCCCTTACCGCCTTGGCTCGAATACGACATGCAATTTCAAGAAACGCACTCAACACCTTCAGCTGATCATGAAACAGATATTGCTCATGAGATATTAAGTTTAAGCAATCAAGAATCTCAAGCCACCAACATTTCTCATCACCAATATATCGTTTCGGATCCGATTTACGACAAATCTGTTGTTCCTCAACTCGTGAAATTGGAAAAGGGCAGTGGAGCTTTTGGATGTGTTGTAGGCTTTGGTGTTCATTTGGTCCGCTGTGTTTTTCCTTGCTTTCATATCAGGGAAGAGGTTAGTTTAAATAGTTTGAAGTGATGTAGTTAGGTAGTTTACAAAAATATTGGCACATTTCAGATGGAGAATAAAAACTAATGATATTTGATTCTTGATTATTTTGTATAGAATGAAGCAGAGGGGGTCATTATTCAATCTGGGTTCCAGAATATCTTATTGTATCGAGTGAAATTTAACATCTGATTTTGTGTACCGGTATTAAAAACATTACAAAAATTGCTTCTTAAGCCCATATGAATTGATTGAGAATAAACGAGAGTTCTGTTCGAAACCTTTATATAACTTGCAGCTTTTAGGCATCAATCTAAAATTAACTTTTTTGTAGCTTCTACAAGCACGCAGAAAGCACCAACATATGTAACTGCCAAAACATCATGTTTCAGTAACATAAATAATTACCAAAAAAAAAAAAAAAAAAGAGGCTAAGGTGATGAAACCATGTTCTAAGAGAAACATGTAATGAATTACATAAGTGAACCAACAAAACTGCCAAAGATAAAAAAAGAAAATAATAAATAAATTAAATTAAGCAAAAAAAAACCCCATAAAAACTCGTCTCTCGCAAATGCAGTTAAATATCGACAGCGTCGTCTCCATTCTGCTCTTCATTAATGATCAAAGGTGTGGAGTTTTCTACTTCTCGTTCCATAAATGAACAATGTTGAATTTCCACAACCGTATCATCATTTTTCACGAACTCATCAATATAGGAGCGACTGCATAATTCTCTCATATTATTTTTATATATATATATATATATATATATATATATATAGGGTTGGGTTCAAAATGAGAACCCGTCATTATATGTGAATCTAGGGACTCATCTTGACCATTAGATTAGATAATCTTGATGGTTGAGATCATGACATGTCAGCATGGTAATAATGTAAAAAAATGCATTAATTAATTAAAAATAGTATTTTGGACATATATCAACGTTTACAAAGAGCACTACATTGTTCTTTGGAAAGCACAATAGATTAAGAAGAAAAAACACTACGATTGTATACAAAAAAGTATCGCAAATTTCGTCTATAAACTGCAAATTCAAAATTTTGAAATGAAACTCAAATTTTCAACAAACCATAACTTTTTCAAATTTTATTCGTTTTGAATGAAATATATATCAAATTAATCACATTCTCAAGATCTACA
The DNA here is from genome assembly GCA_014905375.1 of Phtheirospermum japonicum. NCBI lineage: Eukaryota > Viridiplantae > Streptophyta > Magnoliopsida > Lamiales > Orobanchaceae > Phtheirospermum > Phtheirospermum japonicum. Next base: position 230,273 of record BMAC01000950.1, read on the forward strand.
ATTTAAGATACATATTGCATATTTTAAAACGTAAAAAATATATATATATAATTAAATTAAAAAAACTGGACTGATTTTAGCACTACAGTACTGTGTAAAAAGCACAATGAACCTGGACATATAATTGCACTGTGCAATATTAGATCTAAGGCCAGGATTAGTCCCTATGTTTACATATAACGACGAGGTTCTCATTTGAACCCAATCCTATATATATATATATATATATATATATATATATATATATAGGATTAGGTTCAAACGAGAACCATGTCCCCCTATATGTGAACCTAGGGTCAATTATAGGCGTTAGATCTAATCAAATGGATGGATTAAAAACATTAAGATTGTATAATAAAAACTCTAGTTCGCAGGTTCGCATATAAGGATATGGTTCTCATTAACCCACCCCTATATATATATATATATGTATGTGTGTGTGTGTGTGTGTGTGTGTGTATGTATGTATTTACACATACACGAATGTATGCAAGTTTATAGATATAAAAATGCTGCAAAGAGGATATTCCTTTTGATCTTACTGACGGCATCCTCAAATTTTGCTTGAAGATCCATCTCACCAATTGATTTAGCTGCTTCTATCTGCTGCTGCTGAAGGACTTCCTTTAGTCTCTAGATTGCTCGGATCAAACTACCCTCAAGATCGGCGTCATTTCCATAATTTCATAATATTTAGACCCTCGGGCCAAACTGTAAACGGCTTCCATAACATCCGGTCCGAAGGAACTCACGAAATTCCCAACATCAATCTGTACATGGAAAATACCAAAGCACACGTGTGTAATGCGACTAAAAAGATTGGTTCACCAAGAAAATAGACTAGTGACCTGAAATTCGTGCTTGCCGACCTGATCGATCTGCACAAGACTCCTGTCGACCTGAACAACCTACAAAACAAAACTCAAGCCGGACAGCCCCGACGTAGGCTCTCCGATGCTTAAGTCATTCCCTTTTTAATAATAAATAACGAGAGTTCAAAGTAGGATAAAAATCAACTTAGAGTAAAAGTGTGTCCTCTTTATATAGACAGACGTGTTCCCAATTTAGGGTTCTCGTCTCCTATTCAAAGCACAATATCATAAATAAGTACCGATTTAGAATTAAAATTCCTCTTATATGCTAAGTTATCAATGGTGTTAGAACTCTCGTATTTGTTAAATTACTATAATAACCATGAACCAATAACCATACCATGCCCTTAGTTCGTCGGGGTCCCATACCATATACCATAGTGCATATCAGCCCATCAAGGCCCATTGTTCCATTAATCACATAACCCAGCTTTCAATATCGAGTTATTATAATACCATTTACTTCATAAGAGCTTGATCGTCACCCCCATATAAGAACTCGCCACTCCTATGCACGTCTCGCCCTCCTGTAAAAGAGTTCGCCTCTCCTAAAGAAGAGATCGCCTCACAGACTTAAATCTGTATACATACCGACCTAATTTGATGTTGTAACAGCTAGTTCCCCACATTCTACTTGATTGAGGTAGAAAGTCAAGTGGAATATAATCATAAGTATTCCAAATGATCAATCCCATACGCCACTTGGTAAAATCTCAAAACCATCAAAAATCACCTAAGGCTTCAGAACATTACATGCATACTGCCATTGTATTAGACACGTGTCACGTGCCCATGTTCAAGAAATCCTGCTCAGGAAGTTTATCGAACTCCAAAATTTTAAAGCGTAATCCCAAATAGTGCACAATTTATTATGCAGGGAGGTGGACCAGAGGAGGAATGACGAGTTGTGGGTTGATATGTACGGTAAAATCAAGCGGTTCAGGATAGAGGAGTTTGTTGTCATTACCGGGTTGAAGTGTAACGGGTCTTGCAATAAGTTTGGGATTGAACAAGTTTTTGGTGGTACTTACGACAAGTGTTTTTCTCGTTTTGATTCACTTACCAGACAAGTCATCCATCACATATTTATCATGGGAAATTTCACAACCGACGAAGATGTTTCAAGATTGCTTCTCTGCACCTTTTAGTCAATTTCCTACTTGGTTCTCAGTTGTCATTGTTGGTGGACCGTTCTTACATCGACTTGTTAGACAGTGTTGCAGAAAACGACTACCCTTGGGGCAAGAAAGTTTATCAATTCACGATGGAACATCTGAAGGGCCAGTGTTACGGAAAGGAAAAGAGTGCTGCGAATAACTACCAAAAAGGGCAAAGTCGTTTCATATTCTACAGATTGCGCGGCTTCATCATGTCTCTACAGTGGTGGTTCTACGAGATATGTGAGAATGCGACTGGTATAGCGTGTATGCCTGTTGGTCAATCGTCAATCCCTAGGATGCTAAAGTGGATGTCCATAGGGGAACAAAAGAACATGGACATAAATGCTAACTTTCTCAGTTTACCCCCGAGCAAGGTAACACAGTCAACATTTTATAATTACAAGTTATTTTCTAGTTCATTAGTTTACTTAATACACACATCAGAAGATGCACATGTTATTTCAAAAACATTATTGTTTTTTATCGCTGTAGTTCAACAATATAACTCCAACAAATGGAGTTGGGTAATTTCTTCAAGGGTCGTAACCAGGTTGCGTTGTGATGCTCCATCAAGTTCTTCATCGGGATCCATACCTAATGGTTTGAGTAGCAGGTTGATGAATTGTCCCGTAAACAAAACGTAATTGCGGTCGATATGGAGAAACTTAAAGTTCTATTTAAGGATTTCTCTGTTGATGTGATATCTCGACTTCAGTCGATACAAGATGCAGTTGTGGTATACTTTTATGTAACATCTTATGGTTCAACTTTTTTATTACTAGACACAATATGTTGTTTTTTTTGGACAACAATGATTAATATGCAATAAATCATCTCTATTTTAAGGTACTGTCTAACACAAACACAGATTGCGGCAAAGGCAACGACACCCAGTTTGAGAATATCCGAATTACTGTAATAAAAATTGCATAGAGTAGTCACATTATTATTCTAATTATTTTTTTTAGAACATAAATTTATATAAAATAATCATTTCTCTATATTTTATTTCATTTTTTAAGGAAACAGATAACGAACCAACGGACTCCTACATACAGTCCCTTGATGATATCGAGCCTGGTGATATTCAGGTGCCTACACAGTTGTTCGAGGAACTAGTGAAGAGTGCTACAAAATAAACCACAATCTCTAATCAAGCCGATGTTTCAAATGGCTAAAACAATGCAAACGTATGTCATACTTTATATTATATTATGTGGCATTATCAATTAGTTTTCTCGTTTCTATGTTGTGCTTCTTTTTATGCGTTTTCGACAGGTTGTATATGCTACAATTTTTTTTTTGTTGGTATATACATTTCAAAGCCATATAATAATTACCAGTTTTGAATTGATTTTATGCATCTATTCATTTCACTCAAACGAATACTAAGTTCGTTGTTTTCTGGTTTACTCTTCTTCTTTTTTCTTTTTTTTATCATAACGACTATCATCATCAACATAACATTTTTGGCTGCTTAGCGTATTATGTAATAATGTTTATATATATATATATATATATATATATCACACTAAATTATCACACACAAACTATTTACGTGATTTATTTTATTCAGTTTACAAATTTTCAATGCATATTACCTTTTAACTTATCAATTATGTTTTACCCAGGAGGTGGCTGATGTTACGGACACAGTCGGTGCACCACCTGGTGTTAGCAAATTTGGACCAGTTTTTGAGCACGAAGACATTCAGCTTTCAAGGCCATCATTTTACGTTATCTTGTCTGGCGTCAATGGTAACATGTCGAAGTGTCCAAGAGGCGTTACAGCAAATGATATTGCGAAAGAGGTACTATTTTCCTAATTTCACATTTATATTCACCAATTAGCTTGGTAGTTAGCGTATTTCAGTACAAATAAATTATTACATTTATTCAAAAGAAATTCACCCTTGTAGTTTTGGCTAACAATACTATACAATCGATCATTATTTTGTTTACATATTTATGTGCACTATCAGTTCAATTTTATTTATCCAAGCAGGTTGTCCCCAACAAAAAACAAAAAGAGAAGATTTGCGAGCACAAACGCACGGGATCATGTCTACTCGATGATTACTATTAGACATTGGAAGACGAAGAGAAAGCACATGACTTTGATGCGTGGTTGCAGAAGGGGCTCCTAATGCATCCAAAGAAGACACCCACTGAGTATATTTACCCCTTTTTTAATTTTTTCTTTTTGTTTCCAAAGTCCACGTATACTTTTTAATTTTTATTATTTATTTACATATATTTTGATCTTTTTGTCACCCAATTGAGTGATTTTTTTTCTGCCTGTTTTCTCATTTTTTTTTAGTTTTGATTACTACAAGTCGAGATGTGGTGACATAAAGCCTGCCTTCGACTTCAACGTGGCGCACGTTTCTAGCAAGAATTGGTTTTTTCATACTGGATGGGCTTGGAAAGTTTTGGGATGATACTGTAAGAATCCGAATATATAGTCCTAATAATATTATATTATATTCTCATCCACACGAGTTCCAAAAATATAATGATAAACTATATTTTCATGTTTTCCTCACCCAGCATGTTGATGTGATTTTTTACTACCTGCGGAAGATTGCGTTGTACGCAGATGTTGACGTCCACAATCGGTACACTACAACTAATTTTGATCAATCTATCACCAATTTTTACAAAGTGTACGCATCAAATCCATCAGACACCATAATCATAAATGAACAAAACCCTATCGTTGACTATTTATTCGGTTACAAAATTATTTGTGGGACTTCCTGGTTCGAGGTAGACTACATATTATTCCCTATTCATATTCAACTAAGTCAAGCAGGCCACTGGATATTAGGTAGACTGTCAGGCCTGGATGGGTTATTCTTTGTTTACAATGCACTCCACTTGGACGAGGTTGATCGCGTTGTCGTCGAACGGTCAAACCCTACTCTATACTTCTACCATTGTTCCTGAATTTAGTGGGATTTTATAATCTGAGGAAAGACATCAATGCTCAGCATGGTGGGTACAAAGGGAAAAGAACGACCGACCCTTTTGAAGTTGTAATTGTTGATAATCTACCAACGCAACAACCCGGGTGAATTTTTCAACTTCATTTATTTACTGTTTTATGCCATCAACATATATTGGTCATTATTTAATTTTTTTGAACTAACTAAATTTTCATTGGGATTTCATATATTTTGTCATGTGTTGATGTACGCTGAATATTTCATCTCAGGTGACGACATTCCAGTTGATGATTTTGATTCCGAGGTCCACCAAAAGCATTTGGCTTGCCTGCTATGGAATCATGGGGAGAAGAAGATTGACGATGGTTATAGTGGTTAAAATGAGTCCCCCGGGCCACTGCCAGAGAATATCAGGAAAAACATCGTCAATCAGAACATGAAATAAAATTTCAAGTGGTTTACATTTAACCTTTGTCGAACAATTCATGTGGTATTATTCTGCACTTATTAGACTTATAAGATCATAACGATCTTCTGAACTACTTTCTTATTTTTATATTTTTATTTTATAATTTTTATGTGTTTTACAAACTATTTTATATTGGCTAGTTCGTTTGCTACATATCGCCGTGGATGTTTAATTGTGCTCCTTTTGTTTACAAAACCTAGAAGGAATCTTTTTTTTTGGCTTTTTACCTCTTGTGTTCCTTTAACATCACCGGTAGGTTTATGTTTTGATCATCCTTTTCTGGACACCTCCGAAGACTTAATTTTTTTGTCATTTCTCTATGGAGTTTATTGAACATTTATTACACGTTTAGGAATTTTCTCTAATATGATGTACATCACATCTACCTCAACAACGTTCTTGTATGTGCTCTTCATGCCTATGTAGTACATGTATGTATTTTATCTATGACCTGTTTTCGGAATCCTCAATAAGTCGCATGTTCGTTTACCTCGCAATTACATTTACGGTTTACAGACTTTGTTTATTTTGTTTTTTCAATTTAAATTGCTATGAACACTGTGCAGTACCACTTCAATTCGCATAAGTTCATTTTCTATTTACTCCTTTCCACGACCACGGATGCACCACTGGAATGGGAGAAGATTTACTGCTAACAATTATTTTATCTACTATATTGCACGTACGCGAACAGGCAACCATGTTTTTCTTATAAACAAACTATCAATCACACACACAAACACATGATTTTTTTTGATCACCAACTCTTATGTCTATACTAGTATGCACCAAACAATTAATCAGTACATTCCAGCAAGCTTGATATTCAGAAAAAAAAAAGTCACTGTACTCCAACGCCAATAAACTATCCATTTCAAATGTTGACAAAAAAAAGTTTATTTAGTTGAAGGTAGATCCCTACAAGTCTTCATGTTGTGTCCTCTTCTTTCACATTTGCCACATTTTGTTTTTTTGGGTGTACTCACCTACAGAGGGTGTCCGTAACCTTTTTGGCCTACCCGATCTTACTTGTCCGATCGGAGGGAGAACAACGCCATTGTCCCCACTATCTTTTGGTGTCCATGCCCCATCATACAGGACAAGATAAACGGACTCTTCGTACGTCGCAACCATAGCCTCTTTATAATAACACTTCGAACAATACGGAATCACATCTTCATTCTGACATCTCAATACGCTTAGAGCGTGTGCCCATGGGAGTTCATCCATTTAGAACCGCTTGCACGTGCATGATTTCTCTTGCAAATCAACCACAAAAACTGACACCTGGTATATTCTATCATTTGCTCTTTGAACCTACCTCATCAAATAAATAAACACCAATAGTTATAAGATTATAAATACATATATACAAAAAACAAATAATACAAACCGTTATATGCAATGACATCTTATACTTTTCTTCTATCATATCTTGCCCTTTTCTAGTCAATGTCGTGAAAGTGCATTTCGCTTCATCATTGTTTGCAATGTTCCACTTGTTGCAATGCCCCCAAACACTCTAGTAGAGTTGTCACATGTAATTCCCTTGCAAACCTTAAGGCTGCGTTTACTAACTTGACAGTGTTAGATGTCATCGTTAAAAATCAATTATGTGGAAAATGCGCCTGAGCCCATTGATCAACTCCCACGCCCTCGAGGTATTCGACAATTCTTCGTCTATATTTTTCAACTCATTCATTCGTAGGTTGAATTCATCCGTAGTGTACATCGTCGCAGCTGCAATGAACGTTTGCGTACCACTTTTGCATTCTTCTTGAAGTGACGTTTCAGATTATTTCCAAGATGATACATGCAATAACATTGCGCCACCTCGGGATAAACCTACAAAGAAGTTTAGTATCTTCTCATCGCAACCAGCTATGTTAAAATCAACTATAATGCCCCACAATTTTTTATGACTGTTGGAGCTGCGCACATTCAGGAAAAATGCGAGGTGTCCACTTTTTATAAATATATACATTCATCCCACTGTACATGTTAACTAAACTATATATATATATATATTTTTTTTAATTTTATTATTATTATTTTTTATGAAAACCACAGAACACTCTGTATGTTTACTAAATGAATCAAATGCACAACTAATTTTTCATGAAGTAATACTCAAGCATAATACTGACTAGAAATGGAAAAGAGCATTGTATCCTATTTGCTTCAATATTCATACTTCATAGGCCAAAAAAAAAAATATTAGCTACGAATAAGCACACCTCAATTTTCAATCAAATAAATTATTATGTGTGTGTGTATATATATATGTATATATACACGCACAGAAATGTATATGTATATAAACAGTGCATTACTATACGACTACCAGCAAAAATAAATAATATCCAATCATTTATAAAGGTACACGAACTAACCTTCGTCACTACTTTTACCAAACTTTTGTTCATATTCGACATAATGCACATAACCTCCCTCGTACCAATCGCAGCTCTCAGATTCACAAAGAACCATTCGTACGCCAAATCATTTTTAGAATCAATAACCGTAAATGCGAGAGGAAAAATATGCGCGTTCACGTCCTATACACGCGCTATTAGGAGAGTGTCATCGTACAATGCCTTTAAGAATGTCCCGTCCACCACAGCGATGGGCCTGCAATGGTGCCAAACTTTTATCGATGCGTACATCGATATGAATAGAAATTGGAATTTTTTATCGTCCAATGTTTGCAACTTCACAAAACTCCCAGGGTTTGCCTCGGTAAACAACACGAGATACCGAGCAACCATATTATACGACTCATCCGGTTTACCTCGTACCTCGTTCATTGCCTTTCTTCTGGATCTCCATGCTTTTTTATAGTTCAAATTAACCCCATATTCATCCTTCATGTCCCTCATTATGTTCGTCGGTGTATATGTCATTTTCAAACTACATAACCTTTTTTTAATATAGTCGCTTACAATCTGTGATGTAGCTTGTCGTTGCTCGTTCATTCTCCTATCTAGCGGATATGTGTGTGCATTGTGCATTGCCCATACCTTGAAAATACTTGAATTACTGACACAATAAGTTTTTACAAACCAACCACATTCATCATCCACACATGCGACGCAATACTGTTTACGACATGACTTCATAACCCTTAAATTGAATTTCTGGCTTAGCGCAAAGAACTTCAGGTTTTTTCTTAAAACTTCTTCATTCTTGAACAACTGCCACGGTCTCACGTCACCGCATGCACTGTCATCATGTACGATATCATTTTTCTCAACTGGTATTTCACTTATTTTTTTGTTGAATGAATCAACATCATCAACAATTTCATTCGCTGCATCGTTTGCAAATCTAAATACACTTGATTCTGTTTGGTTTGTATGAAGCAGTATCGCATCTCTCAAATGATGCACATGCGTTAAATTGAGTTTACACGCACTTACTACTTCTTCATCTGCTGTGATGGAACTCACAACATCGCGCCTCACCTCTTTAATTATCGTACACAACGGGAACTTCGTATAATCGGGTTCTTTCACCTTCAATTCCTTGTAAAATTCTAAGCACGTATCATTTGCTATTGAAATTGCCAGATATGCATCCTTAAGTTGATACTTCAACACAACATATTTATCATTCGTTTTAATTTTTAATTGTTCTGCTATAAGCCTATTAAAATCTTCATACTTGCATCATGTTTTAATCGCTACACCTACAACCTCAAAATTAACGTAGTTGTTCTTCTGGTCCCACTCTCCATATGATGTACAAAAATAAGTGACGTAGCCATTTACCGAAGAAAAAAAACAAATTCCAAAAAAAAAAAAAAACAATGAAAAACATCAACAAAACACATATGATCAGCTCGAATGTTCATAAAATAATAACTACTTATTTCAAAACAAAATTACCCAAATTATATGAAATAAACAAACAAACTATTATTTTTTGGTCATGACGAATAACAAATAAACAAATAATCAGTAATCCCTACGATACATATTAAATGTACCTAAAAGGAAACTTCTAACTTCGAGTGCAAACCAATTCACCAGATTGTCCATTACATATAATAGTTATATATATTTTTACAAACATGTGCCACGATTATTTTATAGTAAGATGTTCAAAGGTTCAAACAAGTAAACAAAAATACATTTAGATTTTATTGTATAACTCTTAGCACTCTGAGAAAAAGTAAAAAAAAAAAAAATCACTTATAACAAGAGGTAATAAAAATCTCTGAATAAAGTAAAGAAAAAAACTAAATTAAAAAAAAAATCAAAAAGAGTAGATAGAAAAAACCAAAGGCTTACTTATCGTTTCCCTTCGTGTTGAGGAGTCACTGCGGATTTCTGCGTGTTTCCTCGAGTTGTTTTACTATATAGTTCTGCGTTCCTTTTTCGAGTTCAATGTTTCCATTATTTTTCCGCCGATTCTTAGTCATATCAATTAATAAGCCGTCCATGATTGAGAGATTGGAGTGATTTACGTTACAATTTACGTACGGATTACTTACACAATAAATTAGTGGGTAGCGTATTTAAATTATTATATTTGGTATTTCTGTTACTTGAAGGCTAGTATTTGGAATGCTAGAAAATCACGTAAACATGGAATTCTTTTCAACTTGGTTCGGTATTTTTGTAATTTTCTAACTATGGTGACAAAATTGGAATTAGATCCCATATATTACGATTCTATGTCAATAACCTAATATTTAACCCGAACCGAATAGAGCCCAAATGGGCTTGACAGAAACCGAGCGGCTTGACCCGTCTGACATCATAAGGCGTAGAACAGCCACATTGATTTGGTGTGTAAAGAAAGGACTAAAAGGGACCAGTCTCCGAAACAAGATCTCCCCTTCTCTGCTTCCCCAAACACTAGTCTCTTTTTCTGAGTTTTCCATCAATCAATGTAAGCATTCTCTATCCTCTTCATCGTTTATATTACCGTAATCATGTTCTATATTCGATATATTTGTATATATGACTTGCAGATCCAGATTACAGACTTGGGATAAATATACTTTCTTAAATTCTGTTATTTTATGTATCATTACGTTTGTTTGAGTGCGCCCTGTGCTGATTGATCTAATTCTGTCGGGTATTGGAATCTGCAAGTAGTGGATCCCCCTCGTGTTTGTTCCATCGCAAGTCTTGATAAACGTATATGATTTCGTCTTTTAATTTCTTTAGATATGAAAACCTAATTATGATTATTAAGACACGTAGCTCATCGTCTGGATTTCATTATTTTGATTGCAATGAATGTTTCTCTGTGTAATTGATGTATGCTTAATATTGGTTTCAGAAAATAGAATTGAAGGTTTAATTGATGTGTGCTTAATAGGGCACGGATATTGGCACCCAAAATTTGATGAGTTCACCCCAGTTTTAAACTTCAGGGTGTTCGGATGAAATTTCCGAACACATTAAAAATTAACACATGTTCGAAACAAAAATTCGAACTTAAACATGTGTTCGAACATTTCATCCGAACATGAACACAATATTCATAAATTTCATCCGAACACCATGAAGTTTAATACATGGGGTGAGCTCATAAAATTTTGGGGTGCCAATATCCGCCCCCTAAAATATATGCAACTTTCAAATATTTCCCTGGGGTGTCTTTGACATTGCAAACAAGAAAAGTTATTGTTTTGTTATTAGCTTAAACACGCTTTCTTGGGAAGTGAATTTTGTTTCTGGTGCAGAGAAAATGGGGGGTTCTTTCACGAAACTTTTCAGCAGACTGTTTGCGAAGAAGGAGATGCGGATTCTTATGGTAGGTCTTGATGCTGCTGGTAAGACCACCATATTGTACAAACTCAAGTTGGGAGAAATAGTGACAACCATTCCTACAATTGGTACGTGACTTGATAACCTGGATTAAGCATTAAACAATTTTTATGCTTGTTTAGATATGAATTGTTAAAAAAAAAACACACTATATATTGTGTAAATATATATACCAGTGCGGTTTCTTTTTGAGATCTTTAGACAATTTAGGACTGAGTATCTCAGTTGATTATTTCTCTGTTGTCATTTCATATATATATATATATATATATATATATATATATATATATATATATATATATATATATTAATTGTTAGCCCTATAATGTGACTTATCCATGATCAGCTCATCTGTAGACACTGCATTGTGTTGACATATTGTCATTTTTTCCAGGATTCAATGTGGAGACTGTGGAATATAAGAACATAAGCTTCACTGTTTGGGATGTTGGGGGTCAAGACAAGGTTTAAACCGTTTTGTTTTTTTTCTTTCCTTTTCTTAGTATCTTTAAAGTCCTGTACTCTAAAGTCTTCCATTTGTTGGTATAGAAATGACTTATCTTGCCCGGAGCTCTATGAAATATTTTGTATTAAAAAAAAGGAACTGCTCCATCAGTTGTTACACTTTTATTGCGTCGGTGCCGTAGTACTTTAACCTTTTGAGGCTGTTACATGGCCCAATTGATCCATGAGGCATGTTTTAAGTCTAAAATAATAAGAAATGCATTTAACAAAATTGACTTCCCTGTGATTTATGGGTGATGGGACCATTTACAAGCGATTTCAGGTACTTAATAGGCATAGTTGTGAAAGGTGAACCTTAGGGCTGGGCCATACAAACCCAAATCCTCAGGTTACAGACAAAAGAAGATAAAGACTGTAAATGGAATAAAGAAGTAATATAATGATGTCCACTAAGTACCTCTGGAATTTCTGAGTTAATGTTGTTTAATAAATTTCGGGTTGTAAATATAGTTTGAGTTTGACCATCATTTACTTACCTGTTGTTCTGTTTTGCACCGCTCTATAGTTCGTCTTTATTGTTTGGTTATTAAGAAAGACTTTACTTGTTGGACAAAAATGACATTACATTTTATATTGTTGTCTTGATGCTATGTTGTGTTTTAATGTGAATTTCAGGTTACTTTTTTTTTTTAAATGTTAATGAGCTGCCTTGTGACTCAGTGCGTTGTGATTTCTATTGATGTAGATCCGACCGTTGTGGAGGCATTACTTTCAGAACACTCAAGGGCTGATTTTTGTGGTTGATAGCAATGATCGAGACCGTGTTGTAGAGGCCAGGGATGAGCTGCATAGGATGTTAAATGAGGTAATAACTAATCCAAACTTTGACAATTTTCTGCCTCGTGTCTTCGAATATCAGAAAATATTTTTAGTAAAAAAAAAAACTTTGTTTCATGACCTATCAATTCTTGTATTCACCCTTTCTTGACTTGCTCAATCGAAAATCCACAAACGTGAGGTTGTTTGTTTTTTGACAATGTAGGATGAACTGAGGGATGCTGTGCTCCTAGTCTTTGCAAACAAACAAGATCTGCCCAATGCTATGAATGCTGCTGAGATAACTGACAAGCTTGGACTTCACTCTCTCCGTCAACGTCATTGGTACTCTCTCATTCTCTCTCTCTCTACACACACACACACACACACACACATATATATATATATGTGTGTGTGTGTGTGTGTGTGTGTGTTTGTATTTATATTATTATTATTATTATTATTATTATTTATTTTTCAACATTGTAAATTTGAGAAAGACAGAGATATCTACTAAGCTTTTATTGGCTGGCATATCTTGCTGCAGGTATATCCAGAGTACATGTGCCACTTCTGGTGAAGGGCTATACGAGGGGCTGGATTGGCTCTCCAACAACATTTCAAACAAGGTACGTTTATTCTATTATTCACTTTGATATCTTACTCTTGTGAATCATGTTGCAAATTCTGATTTTTATTTTTATTTTTTATTTTCTGTTTCGGTGCACAACAGGGTTGAGGACAGATGCTTGATGAATTTTGGTTATCAGTATCCACGTTGCAGTGAAATTTCCGTTTTTCGGCATTTGATCAATGCGATCCTCTGCTGTGATAACTTTTTTTTGTCGTAGATAGTCAAATAGTAATGTCTTATTTGATGATATTCACATTTTTGCAAACATACTATTTCAGTATTGTGCATCATTTTGGCTTCTTTCTATTTCTGGTATGATAATAGCTCTCATATCTAGTTGGATCTGTTTAATGTTTTTTTTTTCCCCGCATATGTTGAATTTCGATGAACTTGGTATACAACTAATATAAGTAGCAAACTACAAGTAAATGATGTACAATAACTGAAGCCCGAACGACAAGTAACATTGCCGTGCTAGTTGATTGAGGCGGATGAATGAGTAGTAATTTATAAAATATTTGGCTGTATAATTTAACTATTTGTTCACTTATCCAAAAAATGGATAAATATAACAACCTTTTGGTAATCTCCTACCCAAATTTCATTTTGGGTCACTCTACTCGAAATACTGTCTTCCACAAACATATACTCTTTTCCACAAACATCAAACATATAGATAAATGCAAAATCATGAATCTCCACACACCAAAGAAAAATAAAATTCTGAAAAAACTTAAATTCTGTATTTACATAAATTTAAAAGGATAATAATACTGTTATTCTTAAATCTTAATGCATGCATACAACCAAACTACAATACCAAACAGGTCTTCTTAATTTACAATAGGTTCGATCCAACATTAACATGCAAACTAGACAGAAGATCCGTAATATTCGTTATCAAACATAAACCTGATTAACTAACTGATAATTTTTCCAACAAAATCCAGTGTTAGGTCGTTGTATATATCCCACCAGCGTCTGACAAGCATTTTGATGTCTTGTCTATCCATGTTCTCCTCTTCCCCACTATACTTCCAAGGCTTCGACCCAGCAACGCAGTAGTGCACCACCTTCACTCTCTCAAGCTCAACAAACTCTGGGTGGCGCCAAAGCATTGCCACCAACAAGTTGTACACCGGAGGGATTGGCTTTGAGTTTTTTTTGAAAAAATAGTTCAAAAAATCCTGCATATTAATCAATTAATTAAACAAGAAAAGCCAGGAGTTATTACTACAAGTTCCCAAGTAATAAAGGAATAATTACAAAAAGTACCCTTGAGGTTTCACCTAATTACAAAAATACCCTGATTCAGTGTTAAAATGAAGGGGCTAATTGTAATGTTTTTATAAATGTGACGGGGTAAATATAAGACAATAAAATCTTAGGAGTGCTTTTTGTAATTTTGAAAGTTAATTGGACTTTTTTTTTACCACTTGCTTTTTTTTTGGTTACCTGCTCGGCAAAATGTGTAGGAGGGGTGAGTTGAAGGGTGCTCAGCAGATTGTCGTACGTGTCGAGATTGGGCTCGAAAACGAACATTCCACCGTTGAAATAAAACGGGGGCTCGTTTCCGAGCTCTGCAGGCCACTGGACCTTATCAGCGCAAGGTCGGCCCCGCATCTCACACAAGCAGTCCATCACGCCATACACCGACCCAGACGGCAAATCAAAGAGATTGTCTATGTTGTCAAACACTTGGATGTCCGCGTCCAGGTAAACCAGCTTTTCGTACTCCACAAACTGCAACGTCCAAAAAATAAATAAGTAAAAATTAATGAAGGATCAAGAAGGGTAACAGTCAAATTGCTGAATTAATTAATTAATTAAATTGTCTCACCTCCCACAGGCGAAGTTTACAGTAGTTGAGAACAAAGTACGGCCTAATAAACGGGCTAGCGTTGTTGCCAACAGGCGGGACCACTTGGTCAATCTCACGAAGTAGACAACCCTGGTTCGCCAGCAAGATGCGGTGCTCGTCTGGCACATCGGGCAAAACAGCCACCAACAGTGGATAAGCTGATTTAACTTTCCTTAATCCCTTAGCCAAACAAACCACGCCTTTGACATAATCACCGTCACCGGCCAAGAATGTAACATAGGCACAATTAAATGCATTGTCCACGTTTCTAGGCGCTGGGATGACGATTTCAGGACGCCCCATTTAATTAGACACACACAATATATATATATATATATATATATATATATATATATATATATATATATATATTTATTCTGAGAAAATAATGAACTTGCAGGAGGAGAAAATGCGTAGAGTGAAATATATGAGTGCTAAGAAAATAAATAAGGAGCAAGTGAATTTATAGTGAAAAGGGCTGAACATGTTTCGGGATTTCATGGTAACGGATTAGAAGTGTCTCTGAGAAGTCAAATCGGCTCACAATACTCACCTTTCCATCAACCGCCCAAACGGAATTCACGGAGCTGCTTTTTTTATCCAAACGGAACAAATAACGAGCATTTGCATGCCCATGCAACGGCTTTTAACATATTTGGTTGTATAAATAGTCATAACTGTTAAAGATATCCAACTTTGGTGACTTTCGGTTGCAATTACAGGAAAAGTGCTACGAGAAAATCCATTCCCTTATTTCATGCTGATCTGAAAATTCTTCCAACTATGACGTGGAAGCTCGCATGAAATAATTATAATTAATTGCACTGTGTATGATATGACGTGATGAATTAATTATTATTCCTTTTTACTGACAAGTGACGAAACTCGACCGTTTCAGAAATCAGCACAACTACCTAGGCTGTTTGTTATATCAGCATCCACATTTTCAGATATGTGTACAGGCTAGATACATATATGCTTCGACAGGCCAATATATCCTGTTTATGTATGTCGGAAAGAAGAAGATATTCTATTATATATCCCTTCATCTCTTTTCATCCGTCAAAAACTTTTTATAATAAAAAAAAAATAGAAATAGTAATAATAATAATAATAACAATAATAATAATAATTTGCAACTGAAATTCACAGAAAATAGAGCAGCACGTGGTATTAAGAAACTACGCATACCTCAATTTTTATTCTTATGGATAGGAATATATCTGACACCATACATGTTCGCCGATAGCCTGAAATTAATGTAAAATGGATCCCGCTTGCAATATTCATTCTTAAATTAATTTTAATTAACACCATCTTCCTCATAGGAAATAAAATATTTAAAAATTAATGAGGTTCTAGAAACAAAAAAGGAAATGAGAAACCTGCAACACAATATGGCTGAATTGTTAAATGTACGGGTTCAAAAGCCAAAATAAATAAAAAACATAACAATAGTTATAAGCTAAAAAACACCCCATATATATATCAAGTAAAAACAAAAATTACAGTTTAAACATGGTACTGTGTCGTTTAATAGTAGAGGCGAAAACCTGCCAAGTTTGTATGCAAGTGAAAAATCAACATTGCCATATTACATTGTAATACCCCAAAAGATGAAAGAAGGTTTTACAAGTTTTAACAATCAGACCACATATCACAAACTTGATATAATCAATTTTAACTTTCTGACCTCATTTTATCAATCATTACGAAAAATTGCAATATAATTCGTGTGAAAGAAAATTAATAACTGATAATCGGACCAAAATTAAGAAGGAAATTTTGAAAAAGGAAAAAACAAAAAAAATCAAATTGCAAAGCATATTTACGGTGGAATAGGAGAGGTAACAGAGGAACCGAAAAACCGTGAGTAATACCCAGCTTCACCTTACCATTTGCGCCAAAATCAGCTCTCAAATAAGTTCAACTGCCACGAACTCCAATGATATCAACCCTAAATTCGTCAGACCTGAATCGTCGAGGGTGAAATTCAAACGGGTTTTTCGATAGAAAATTAACTTTTTTTTTTAATATATATTTTTTAGAAAATGAATTACATTCGAGCGGGTTACTACAAATAATACGTATTTTACTTCTATTTAATCAATTTAGAATCAATGCACTTCATTTATATTGGACCGTAACTAAACCTGTTGAACCGGTTTCGGTTAATTGGTTAATTGTCAGTTAATAACCGGTTGACTAGTTATGGTTAACCGTTGACCAACGGTTCCGGTAAAAACCGTAACCGTCAATTGGTCGTTGGCGGTTAGGTTAGAGTTAGGGTTATCGGCTAACCGTAACCGCCGGTTAACCGATTTTTTTTTAAAAGAAAAAAAAAATCTGGCGATTAAACCGCCCAGTTAAATGCCATTGGAAATCTACGGCTGAGATCAACTAGCCGTTGAAGATCAACGTCTGAAATTCAAACGGAAATTAGCTGTTGGCGGTTAACCGCGGCTAACCGGTTTAACCGCCGGTTAACAGTTAGTTTTTCAAAAAAAAATAATTTTAAATATATTTTGACACCTAGAAATACGCCACTCTCCAACACCAATCCTTACACCAATTCTTCTCTACTATTCTTCTTCTCTTATATTTTCAAGTTTCAAGTCAAGTTGCTAATTTGTGCAAAAAATAATATCAGTATTTTTCTTATTCTTCTTAATTCTCTTTTATAATATTACTATGATAAGCTCTTCTCGTAATGTCAATACCAATACTTCAACTTCTTCTCGTCGAGGTCGAGATCGAGGATTTCGACGAGAATTTTCGGTCATTGTCGGAGATTATGTTTCCGATGAGATGACGGCGGAAGAAGTTGAAAACCTATATAATCAAACCAATTTTGAAAAGGATTTACCTAACTCCGACGAATCCGAACCGCCGGCCACCGTCAACTTGGATGAAGATGAAGAGAGAGCGGGTGATATGCCATCACCTCTATCAAAATCGAGGGAATTTCAATCTCCCATCTTCCGATATCATTTTACAAAAACGACGATCAACGACGAACCTCGGGCGCAATGCAAGTATTGCACGACTCATTACGCCTCGAGTTCTAAAAATAATAGAGGCTACGGGACGCTTAAATATCACCTAGAGAAGAAGAATCCCGGCAAATACGGCGTGGAAAGCTATCAAACACAACTAAACTTCTCATTTTCATCTACCGCCAGCGTCGGGACCAGCGGCCAAGGTACGAGTTCTAGTAGTTTGTTTCAATATACCGAAAGTGGTCATAGAAAGTTTCTTGCAAAATTTATTTCCGTTATGGTTCTCCGTTTATCATGCGCATAGTAATCATTATGAAAATTATACTAGGGGTGCATTTAATCCATCTACCACTAGGATTTCACGAAATAAATTGACTCGCCATATTGAAAAAATGGTTGGTGAGTATAAGTTGAATTTGATTTTAATATTTGATATTTTGCCTCAATTGTCTCTATATGTTCGGATATTTGGACGAATTGCTATCATAATCATAATTGTACGGGAATTTCTTGCCATTGGATTGATTATTCTCGTACTTTGCAAAATCGTTTAATTGCATATAAGGAGTTTGATAGTCCGCATACCGCGGTGAATATTTCGCGCAAAATAGCCAATATTTTGTCCGAGTATCATTTAGGTAATAATTTTTTTTCAATTTCATTTGATAATACCACCGCTAATACGGCTAGTTTAGATTTGTTAAAAACTTTTTTGTCAACCCACTGTTGGTGGCAAATTTTTTCATGTTAGATGCATTTGTCATATTTTGAATTTATGTGTTCAAGATGGTTTAAATACTTTTAAATATAAAATTGCTCCGATTAGGAGTGCGATATATCATTTACGTAAACACGATTTGGTTTTAAAAAAAAGACGAAAATTTGTCGAAACAATGATTTGCATCCAAAAAAATTTTCAATTGATGTGTCAAATCGTTGGAACTCTACTTATAAATTGCTTAATGATTCTTTTGAATATAGAGATGCATTGTGTGCATTTTTTGGTAATCAATATATCGATTTCACTTTGTTTTCACATATGTGGGATGATTGTTATAATATGATGTCCCTTTTAAAAACTTTTAACGACGCCACCGTAACTTTATCCGCTGTTTATAATCCTACTTCCACACTACTTGTTGATCAATGTATTCAAATTGTACTTGTTAGTACTTCTTTACTCGATTCGTCTGAATTAGGTGAATATATTGCTAATATGTTGAGTAAATGAGTCAAATATTTGCTGTACATTCCCGACTTTTTTTTGATTGCAAAAATTTTAGACCCCGATTATCGGGTAGAGGGTTTAGAAATTTTACTTAAAATTTATTACGATGCATTGGAACCTTTTTTACAAACTTCAAATATTGAAATTCCTAACACTTATACTGTTGCTCACCAAGCACAAAAATCTTTAACACATATTTTTAATGATTACAATCAATCTAGTGATGTTAATGTGTCACATTCCCATTTCCTCACCACTTCTAATATAAGACCCAACGACCCTCGACAAACTCTAACCACATATACTAGGTTGATTGAGGATACTAAGAGAAAATGGCAAAGGGCTAGTGTTAGTCGATCAATGGAATTAGACAGTTATTTAGAGGCTTTTGAACCGAGTTCGATTTCAAAAAAGCCTGATGGTACTACTAACGATCTTGTGCAGTTTTGGTAAAAAATGGCCAGTATTTTTCCTACACTCTCTAGGATTACCAAGGAGGTTCTCGTTGTTCCTGTTTCAACAGTTTCTGTTGAACAGGCCTTCAGTACGGGAGGCTTTGTGTTAGATAATCGTCAGTTTAGCTTATTACCCAAAATCTTGAAAATTAAATGTTGATGAACGATTGGGTGAAAGCCTAAAAACGAGAACAAGAAATACAATTGGATGAAGGTAAAGAGAGCGACTATTATGATACCACTTCGGGAAGCAACGACAACGACGAATAGGTAAGTAGGTAAGTGAGGTAAGTATAAGAATTACGTGTACTTTGAATCCACTACGAAGATACGCAGGCAAGTTAATTTTAATATTAAAAACAGGAGGGCCCTATGAGAATTTAGAAATCCGACGCTTTCGGGTGAATGGATACTCTAAGATAGAGCGAGAAAAATTAATTTTGGTTAATTCAACTTATAAGACTTTGTAACAATTAGAGAATTACAAAAATGAAGCGGTTCAGTCTGAACAGCAAAGGGCGATTAATCAAGTTCGAAAAAAATTTAATTCTAACTTCTAATATTATAATTAAAATAAAGTCCTTTTTTAATTTAATTTTTTTAAATTAAATAAAAAAATGAACTACGTGGACTTTGATTCCTTTCCGAGGATACGTAGGCAATTTAATTCTAATATTAAAAGTTAAAATTTTAATTTTTAATATTAGAATTAAAATCAAGTCCTTTTTTTTAATTTTTTTTTAACTTTTTACTTCAAATAAATCTTATTCATGCAATGACAAAAACATAAATAAAAACAGTGACAACACAAAAAAGTGAAAGTAAGAAAAATCTATTCATGCACAAGTCATTCAAATTGAATACCATCTTTCAAAAACAAAACTCTCAAGTTATATACTATCCGTTAATTAACTATTTTTTCAATGTTTTTATAATTAAGTTTGTAATGTGATTTTATTGTGTTATTTTGAAATAAATGCCATCATCTTGTTAATTTAGTTGTTTGTAAATATTAGAATTAAAATCAAGTCCTTTTTTTTTAATTTATTTTTTTCAAAATAAATAAAAGCTTTTTACTTCAAAATTACAATTATTCAAATTTTATTTAAGTTCTTATTTATTTATCTCATTCTAATTCCATTTAAGTTTCAATTATTCAAATTTTATTTAAGTGATGCCTTTGCACCTCAATTTTACACTTCTGAAGCAAGGAAAAGCTTTAATGCTCTGCACAGCCGTGTGTTTATTGATGAAAGAAGAGCGAATTTTGGGTTGTTTGAGGAGAGAATTTTAATAAGTTTTTTTAGTCGCGAGGGGCTTTCTTCTACTGTAACAATGGCACTGCCCTACTTAAGAGAGGTGGTACTTGAATTCTATGTCAATATGCTTCTCTCTGTCTCGAACAAACTTTATGTGAATTATGGTAAAGTGTTTGTTTGAGAAAATGTATTTGTGTTCACTCCCTCAGTTATCAACACCTTCTTTGGGACTGAAGATTATAAGGAATGAGTCACTGTGGACCACTTTGATGAGGTTTCCAGGTTCATCTCCGGAGGAAAACTGCAGGCCAAAATGGTTTCTCGTCTCACATCTCACCTCATTATATTATGTTTTTCATAAGGTAGTTGTATGTAATTGGGTGTCGACCATGAACACCATGACCGTTACATGACCTCAGGCTCATGCTTTGTTTCAGGTAGGCCAGGGATGTGTTCCAACTTTGGTCAGGCTGTGTTCGACTATGAGACTAAGTTTACCACCCCCATCTGCAACCAAAGTTGGTCTGCCTTTTCCCTCTATCATTTATTCCATTATGGAAGTTCAGGGCTTAAGATGCTATGATGATGAGCATTTCTGTGGAGAACCTAACCTCTTTAGGCTTAGTCATAAGTACTTTGAGAGATCAAATCGTGTCATCGGTCTTTCTATGATATTTTCTGATAATGAGTCAGATGACGGGTGTGTTGCCACTACTAAGAATGTTAGTTAGGGTGCCACTGACACAACGACTAACATCAAGTATTTTGTGCCTATTACCTCTGCTGATTTGCAGGCACATCTGGATTTGATAGACCAACAGATAGCAAGAGCTCAAGCACACCTTAATGGATTGATGGCGTTGCGAGCGTTCTACATGAGAGCCCTCCTTTTGCATTTTGGTCAAAAAGGGGGAGAATGTACTAATGGTGGTCCTGACTCGGTGATCCACAAAGGGAAGGAGAAGGACGCTTTTGATGACAATGATGATGATGATACTCTCACAACTACCCTAAGGTCTTATGTGATACTTATAAACTTTGTGTTTTCTTTCCTCTATTGTTTGTTGGATATTTACTATGTTAGTAGTCTGTTATTGATTGGGCAGTTAAATTATTGTTATTTCTCAATAGCATTTTTGACATGATTCTTATCTTTAGAGGGAGTCTAAGTTATGTAACTTAGGAGGAGTTGTTTGGCTATTTTTGTCCAGAAATACGAAAAGAGGAGATTGATATGAATTTTATTTCCTATCGATTATTAATCAGTTTTATTTGTCTTTCTAGAAGCTGTTTTTTGTTAGCAGACTAGTTTTATCAATTAATATAATTAGAGTCCTTTGTTTTAGAACATCTATTTTCATATTTATCTACTTAATATTTCTAGATATTTATTAGAACTTTGATTTGACTAACTATGGCTCTGTCAAGGACGGATATACACTTGTGTATATGGCAATTTATTAGGTGCACATGGGTGCACCTTGCTAGATGCATCCTGTAAAAACTTATTATCATTCAGTTATACGTGATGATATATAACAGTTATACGTGATGATATATGATAGTTATATGTGATGATATGTGACAAAAATTTAGAGTTTAGGGTATACTTTTCCATTTTAGTGTTTAGTTTTCCATTTTTCAGGTTTAATTTTTTATTTTAAGGTTTAGTTTTTTGTTTTTTATTTAATTTTTCATTTTAGGATCCCGACAAAAATTTATCATTCTACTAGTTATATGTGATGATATGTGTTAGTTATATGTGAAGATATGTGTCACTTATATGTGGTGATATATGATAGAAATTTAGAATTTAGAGTTTAATATTCAATTTCGGGGCTTAGTTTTTCATTTTAGGGATTAATTTTTCATTTTTAGGGTTTAATTTTTTATTTTAGGTTTATCTTTTTAATTTTAGGATTTTAGATTTAGAATTTCAATTATTTGTGATGATATGTATCAGTTATATACTCTCTCTGTGTATATATATCACAAGACTGGTGAAGGGAAGTGATCGATTGAGGAGAGAGTGAGAAAATAGAAAATATATCAAGAAGGAAGATTTTATCGTTCTTTGAACGTGTGTTTTTCAAGATTGTGTTCGATCAGTTTGAAAGTTTTACGGATGACTAAAACGCTGATTAGAACGATTTGTTCAATCATGAATTCTTCATATATACGAGATGCATTTAATTTACAATTATTTGCAAAACGAGTTCATCATTATTCATAGTAATATCTTTTCTAGTGTGAGACCACGGCATATGTATTTTTAACTTACAAGCAAAGATTATTACAACTATTTTTATCCTCTATTTTTAAAATACCTAAATATTAATAATGGTGTTACAATATCATAATTAATATTCAAATTTAATTTATTTTTACACTTTTTATTAGAGACTTTCAAAAATTTATATCTAATTTCATAAAATTCCAGTTTGAACAGAACACCCTTCGAAAACCCACCAACCATTACTCTCTCTCTCTCTCTCGAGAAACTCCCCTAACTTCCATTCTGTAATGAAATTACTTACCTTTCTACCCCCAACCCTAATTTTAGCTGATGAAGATTTCTTTCCGGTGATTTAGCGGAACCAGCTGTCTGGCACGAAGAGATACAGCAATGGCTACTCACATTACACATCACTGTCTGTTCGACAGACGCTCCATAGCCAAGTTTAGAACACGTTCGGTTAAATGGGTCAAAGAATGGTATATGAGAAAAAACAATTCTTTTTTAACATTTTTTCTTTGGCAATGTGCTTTGGACAATTTCTTCCTGGATATTAATGCATGATGGATTTGGATTTCTTCTTGAGTTTCTTGTTCTGTTACTTACGGAAATTATTTATCTATGTTTTTTTTTCCTTTCCCTCATTTTTTTTAAATCTTTATTTTTGGTTATAGGGTGCCACAAGACCTTGTCACAGCTGGTGGGTGCTTGGTATTAAAATGGGTTCATGGTTAGTCCAATGATTTTTATCTGTTTGTTGATGAATATGCAGCTCATTGTGGATACCCCCAAATACACCCCGCCACCAGAAAAGCCAATTAAAACTCCAAAAGCTCTGACCGGGCCTTTAGGGCCCGTAATGCCCGACCGGCCCTTCGGCTGTCCGTACAAAGGGTGCGGAAAGGCTTACATCCACGAATACAAGCTTAATCTTCATCTCAGGAGTGAACACCCGGGCCATTTCCCGGGGGAGAACGTGACTAGGAACAACAACGAGAACGAGATGGATGAAAATAGCGATCAAGACGGGTATGTTGGAAAACGAGGTAGTAGTAAAATTCGAAAGCAAAACAGGCCAAAACCGAATATAAAGATGCCTCCGTCGAAAGCTACTCATCGTAAAAGCTCTGGCAGTGGTGCTGCTAGCTTGAACGTGGTGAAAAAAGGTTGGCCGGCGGCTACAGAGGAAATGAACGAGGAAGAAGATGGTGAAGAGACAGGAGGAGGAAAGAGAGAATGTGGGAAATGGATGGAGAGAACAATGAGGAATGAAGAAGAGACTAAGGATGAAGACCGAGGATGAGCAATTTGCTATTATAGTGTCCTGTCCTGTCCTGAGTTTTAGATGAACACTTGTACTGAAGTGTTTAACATGTCCTATTAATATGTTAGTAGTTAGTAGTGTTAAAACTTGTCCTATATGTAAATATGTGAGGCGCTGGTGTTTTGGTACTGCTGGAATAATCTATTAAGTTGGGTTATAGCCTTTTAATATGTTTAAAAAAACCCGGGTTTTGGGCCCTTCTCCATAGATTATCTTTTTTGAATATAAAAAATGGAGATTAGAAACTCACCTTTGGATTTTCTTGAATTATCCTTAAAGATCATATATCTCATTTGTGAAAATTGTATATTTAAATCTGATCGGTCGAAGATTTTGAAATTGAATCGTAAAGCATATAAGATGTAAAAATAATTAAAAATACGAAAAATTTGTTGAAAAAGAAGAAAATCCACAAATTTACAATTTGAGGTCAAATAATAACTTAAAGCATTTTACATGGATCATCAAATCCCTAATTTAATGTAGGATTTTCTTTATTTGCTTGTTTTTATTTTATCTACGCAAAATGTCCCGAGGGAAAAATAGAAAGCAAAAAATTATTAAAAAAAAAGCCCAAAATTGTCAAGTTGCAAAAGGAAATAAAAATTGGCTAAATAGAATTGAACAGTTTATACAAAACACAATTTTCAAGATATACAATTTTTTCACAATTTCTTCAAATTAATATTTTGCACACAATTTGAATCAAATTATTGGTCTCGAGTCTATGATCATATCCATTAAATAAGATAATTATTGTGGGATAATAAATGAATCTTTTTTGACGAGGAAATAAAATGCAAGGCATCTCAGGTCTAGTTTTGGAAATGAGCTTAAACGAAGACCTTTACAATGCCCTATCGAACCACATTAAAAGTCAGATAATAAATTAAAGCTTATAGTAAAGCTCATTTCAGTTGAACACCGACTACTAGTATTATAACATGGTGAAAACAAATTATGTATAAATGAGATCATTCATACATAAAATCTCAAGATTTGCAACTCAACAGATGTTCCAAAAAATCTCAAGTACCCCCGATAAGTCGGAGAGAGTTCTAAACAGAGCAGAATAACGAAGCTAGCGTGATGGAATCCAAAACCAAAAATAATTTCTCGATTGAGTCGACATTCTGAATCACTTAATGGGATTTCACATACTCCTGAACAATATTAAGACCCTCACTTTCTTCCCCATAATCCTGCAAAATCATTAGAACATAATTATAAAGTTAAAATTTAGTTTTTTTTTTCTCTAGTGATTGTAGGACTGATCGAGAAAATTTTAATAATGCATATGAATTAATCAGCTAAGTAATACCTTCACAACTACACAGCCGCAACCGACCACCTTCCTTGCTTTTCCTTCAGAATCAATTTTACACAGCTGAATGTAGATAGAGACATGAAACCAAAAGATAGTATTAATGATAAGAAAAGGCCCGAT
Organism: Phtheirospermum japonicum; assembly: GCA_014905375.1. NCBI lineage: Eukaryota > Viridiplantae > Streptophyta > Magnoliopsida > Lamiales > Orobanchaceae > Phtheirospermum > Phtheirospermum japonicum. Next base: position 256,229 of record BMAC01000950.1, read on the forward strand.
GCTTAAAAACCAATAAAGTGCAATAATACAAAATAAAAATATCAGTGAAACATTTATTTCACCCATACATATGGCTGAAACCGGCATAAAATATGAGAAGTTAGAGACAGGCAAATATGAGAATTTGTTCGTGTTTCTGTTTAACTTTATTTGAATATAAATACCCGGTAAAGAGGGAAAAACCATCAGATTCATGGTTTATCACATCAATATTGACACTCTTTGGTGCCTCAGACGACCGTCGTGAGATATTGAAGTCCATAATCATCCTTTGGCTTCAGATACAACAAACAAATCAGACCCTAATCCACAAAGTCTCTTTTTATTTATTTAACATATAGAGCTAATTCAGGAAGTACTTAAAATTTTATGTTTCCTTCTTTAGATGCTTGAGTAGACATAAAGATCTACCAAAATCCAACTACAGAAATACAATAATTCCAGGTTCTGCATTCATCTTTCTCCAGACCCAAGTGCCATTTAACAAAATAATACAATCAAAATAAGAAAACTCAATACAAGGTCACTTACCCCAGCCCACTCGCCAAGAGTTTTGGCATTAGGAACGGTTATCAAGCTAACATTATGATCAGCACACAGAGCTTTCACCAATTTAACATAATCAGCCTGGTCACAGTCCTCTGCCAAAACACAAAGCTGGGCAGCGTGCTTCTCGATAACCTTGGCAGCTTCATGTAGCCCCCGAGCAAGCCCGCTGTGGGCCCGTGACTTTCTCAACACCAACTGCAAAGCGGTCATGATATCCATTGGCTCTCCGAGAGCTGGAGCTTGAGCTGGTGCTGGGGCCTCTGCAACAGGAGCATCCTCACTGCAAAGAAACAAAAAGAACAATATATCAACTATTCATATGCATGCAAATTACAAAATAAAAATCCATGCAATTGGAAATTGGGGACTAAAGAAAATTAAATAAAGGAGTAAACACAGATACACTTGAGGTTCAGTCTAAGTACAATATAACCAAACAATTTTCCAAATTTACAATTACCCTTTTGAAATTTGTTTCAAGTTTACAAATTGCACCTTTTTGAAGGGGTATTTGTCATGAAAATACAAACCTATAGTGTTTTCAGTTCTGGAAATCATTACTATCACACTTACATGTTAATTCACACACAGTTCAATGGCAAAATATCGAGTCCCCTATATCAATGTCGCATAAGCATATACAAAAACGAATTATAAAAATTTAAATAGTTCCAATTACCCTGACATTTTGCTTCCAAGATATGAACCTCGGGAGCTTCTAGTTAACCTGTTGCCACAGAGAACAAGCAACAAATTCAGGGAAAAGGGAATGGAAAAATACACACACACACTGTACGTTGGGTTCATACATGATCCCATTTCAATATGAGCAAGTTATTCTACGATGTAATTCAAAGAACCATTCCGAATTTGAAGTGAACAATAATCAAGCTATCAGAAATTACTGTGTCAAAACACTTATTCACAACATGATTAGGGCATAACAAAATGAATATCCAAACCTGGTGGTGGAATAGCGACAGCGCTTCGGAGGAGTGTGTTTTGGAACAGGTGGAGGAGGTGAACCTGGTGAAGTAAACTTTTATACTGTGTGAGTTGCAAGCATAAACCCTAACCTGAGGCAGTTGAAAGTACATTTACTAAAAACACCCTTGCTCTTTTATTTGTTTCCGAATTTATGAATGAGAGCTATTTGGTAAATGCCAAATAGGTAGAGGTGGAAGAATCGTTAAAATCTGATACTCCCTCTCGTTCTATTTGTCGTTTTTTTTTTTTTTTTTTTATCATTCTATCTATTGTATTTACATGTTCAAGAGATAATTATTGTTACTCTTTATTTTTTTAATAAAAAATAAAGGTTATTTTACTTCTTTTACCCCTACTTTTATTATTTCACACTTTTAATTATTTTAACACTACCTTTATTCTTTTACCCCTACCTTTATTATTTCACACTTTTAATTATTTTTTAATAAAAAATAAAGGTTATAATTACTCTTTATTATTTCACACTTTTACCCCTACCTTTATTATTTCACACTTTTAATTATTTTAAACACAAGGATGTTATGGTCATTTGATACCTATAATTATAACACCAATCATCTATCTTAATCTCCGTGAAATTGTCAAATGCGACAGATAAACGGGACGGAGAGAGTACATTTTTAATGGCCGGTTATTATTAACTAGGAGTGAGATTATTGTAACTGAATCGGATTAAATATCAATTACGATTTCGTTTTGTTTCGTACCGGTTATAATAACCGTTTGTAACCGTCAATTTTATTTGTAATCGGCAGTTAGCTAGCCTTTTGTTTTTAATTATTATTAATAATATGTATTTTAGAATTAGAAAAAATGAGACTTAAACAAAATTGTTTTTTATTAACCCAATTATCATTTATTAATTATAAGTTTTTACAAAATACATGTACAACAACATGTTATGTCAAAGAATACAAATCCAATACAATTATACAAACTTACAAAACTTACAAATTATACTTAAAAATTAATTAAAACTCAAATGACATTTACAAATGAAAATATAGACCAGTGAGAGAGGATGGATAAAATAAAATTAAAAAAAGGACTTGAGTTTGAAAATATTAAAAGTTAAAATTAAAATTTTTGCATCTACATATTTGAATAAACTTGCATACGTAACCTCGTTGAGAAATCAAAATCCACGTAATTTTTATACTTACCTTAGGGCAAAATATGGGCAGTTCTAGAGGCACGCCCTTTTTAAATTCTTACTTCCCGATGTAGTGGTAGCGTATTGGTCGCTCTCTTCACATTCATCGAACTCAGGTTGTTATTTGCGTATTTCGGCTTTATCTAATCCATGAGTAACATTTGATTCTCTACATTTGTAAGCAATAATCGAGATCGTCGCTAATCCAACACATAAATCCCCGTGCTAAAAGCTTGTTCAACGGAAAACATTGATGCAGAAACGACGAAATCTCCTTTGCGATCTTAGAAGGTATAGAAAAAATATAAGACATTTTCGACCACCACTGCACAAGATTGTTAGTACCATCGGGATTTTGGGGGTAGTTATCGGATCAAAACTAGCTAAATAAGTGTCAAATTCTTGATATGGACTAACACTAGCTCTTGCTCGTTTTCGCATAGTATCCGCCACATATGACGAGTATAGGATTAGAGCTTCTCGAGGGTCGGAATACCATTGTGGAGCACTAAACCTATTAGTATCAATATTCAAATTCGTATAACTTGGAGTAAAAAGGGAAGGGGAAGCATTAAAATCACCATAAGTTATAACATATTCATGAGACTTCCAGATAAAGATTCCCTAACATTTTAAACACGAGTTGAGGGATTAGGAGATTCAAGGTCATTCATTATAATATATGGTAAGCAATTTTTTTAACTTTCTAATCAAAAAAATTGGATCTAATAATTTAGAACAAAGAAAAAGGAATGATGTGAAAATATTTTTACCCATTTTGTCAACATTTTAGTAATACAAACATGTAATTGAGACGAATCAAGTAAAGCGGTAGTAATAAGTACAAGTTGAATATATTGATTAACAAGAAGTGTAGAAGTGGGATAATAAACATTAGGTAAAGTCAAGGTTGAGTCTTTAAATTTATTTTTAAAATGTAATCAAATTCGTGCAATCATCCCACATATGGGAAATAAAACACATTCAGTAAATTGACTAAGTAAATGACAGAATACATCTTTATAATCATAAGAATCACTTATCAATTTATAAGTAGAGTTCAAACGATTTGACACATCAATAAAAAAAAATTGGCATACAAACCGTTATTTTTGCAATATTTATACCATTCTTTGCCCACATTGTGCTGTTTTTAAATATAATATATTATCGTCTAAATCGAAGCAACTTTTCAAAGCAGTTAAACCATCTTATACACATAAAATCAAAATATGGCAGATGCTTCTAATATGGAAAACTTTACTACCAATAGAAGATTAACAAATTATTTTGAGACAGTCTATCGAATGAAATTTAAAATATTTTGGTAACTAAACAAAACTCGGATAGTCTAAATTTTGTGCAAAATATTTGTCATGGTATGTTCACTATTAAACTCTCTTAAAGTAATCGAGCATTTTTACAAAATCCAAGAATCATCAAATTAATGACATATAATCCTCATATAATCATTTGCATGAAAATGGATCGTTCAAATATTCGAACATATTGAGACTTTATGTGATAAATTAAAAAATTTGGAACACAAATTAAGTTTATTTTACCAATAACCTTTATAAGATCACGACTAATCGTATTATGTGAAACTTTGGCACTCGAGGAATTAAAAGTAAGTTTCGTAAAATTTTCATAATAATCATTATCTATAAAATTAAAAGGAAGACTCATAATGAACATAAATTTTGAAAAATTTCCTCAATACTTTACTTCAGTATATTGAAATAAAAAAACTCGTCCATTGATCCCTGACGGTCAGAACCGATTGGGGTAGATAAAGTCGTCAAGTTTAGTTGTGTTTGGGAGCTCTCGATTCCCATTTTATAAGGATGCTTATGTGTCATCATCGTCCTATAGCCGATATTATTACCATGAAAGGTGTAGTGCTTCGTACAGTGATTATATTGGGCACGAGTTTCTCCATCGATCTTCACCTTTTGAAATGAATAAAAAATAGAGGATTTTTCCATCTCAGGAGTTAAATTTAATCATTGCCGCGACGGAGTTAAATTACCTCCACCTTTTTCGTCTACTTCTGCATCATCGTCAAGATTAATCAGGTCTGCCCGTTCAAGATCACAAGGCAAATCTTCATCAACACCAAAGTTAATGGATTCCTCAACTTCTTGCGGCGTTTGATGATTGGAAACATAATCACCAAGAAGGTCCGATTGAACAATCTCTATTTAATTCATATGTTTGCACTAAAATTAAGTAGTCGTGGCAATTTTAGTCGCGGGTCAGTTTTGTATGTGTTAAAATTAATTACCATTTGCCCAATTGATTTGTTCTAGTTTTCCGTTTTTTTTATAGTCTATCGTTTGGATAATAAAAAAAGACATCGATTGATTCCCCCCCACCCACCCCTCTGAAAACCATCACGTAGATAAATTCAACTGAGCTATTATTATTATTTTTCTGTGTGTGTGTGTTATAGGAGCCTAATTGACTAAAATACATTCAATTGAACCGACCCAGAACTGGCCCTAACCATTCTTCCATAGGGCAGGTTAACTGTTAAGGTTATCTTGAACCACACCCGTTCTAAAACTGTTAACTGACCAGGACCATGGTCGGTCAGCTCTAATCACACACTGGTTCTAGATCTGGTGAGTTTTCTTGGGGGTGGTGGGGGTGAGGAAAGAAAATAAAAAAGAAAAACAAAATTGCTCTCTAACCCAGAAGAAAAATGAATGCTAGGGACAAGTCAAGTATCTGATAAAATACAAGATGAATAGGTGTGGTATTCGATTTTGAGAACTCGCTTTCGACAGAGTTACAAGAAAAAAGAAAAAGAACCAATACATCACGTTGATCGTAACGATTCTTGCCGCCTTAGAGGGATACCTTCTTCGCCATCCTCATTCGCATGCTTCGGAAGTCTCATTGACATAGAACCTGCATGACAAAAACCATTACAAAACTCGAGTAATTTTTTATACCAAACTTATTCACCATAAAACAAGATAGATGGCGTTCAGATCATATTACCATCGGCCATATCTTTTGTCTTGTGAAGAAGAAATGTCCCGGAAAGAATAGTCACAAACCCACACATCTCGGTGACGATTTGGGTCGGATTTTGTCTGTCCCAGTCCTGGTCATATTACAAAAGGAACATTCTCAGTCAATAAAATAATATTCAAGATTTAATCCTACTCCTCTCTAGGAATTAAGGTCAAAACTCGAATTGGCAAAACTAAGATCTCTGGAGAATAGCCTCAGAGCACATTAATTTCCTCCATACTTTGCTACGAGCACAACACAATTTAAGAAGCATTTAGGAATATGCATTGACATACAGCGTACAATATTATATGCATTGAGGGGGGCTAAATTTATTCCTTTCTAAATAGTGGATAAAGAGGCGTTTTAAACTTTTTAAGGGGCCAGATTTAAGATTTAAACAATATATATATATATATATATATATATATATATATATATATATATATATATATATATATATACTAGTTTAATACCCGTGTGTTACACGGGATCTATCAAAAATTAAAAATAAAATTATTTATGATGATTATAGAATTTTTAATTTAAAAATAAAAAAATTCAAAAGATATTGTATTCTCAATTCGTACCTTATACTGATGTATAATCAATATTTATAACTATTATTGGTTGTTGTTAAATAAATTTATATTTAATATTTAGAATAAATAATTCTCAACCCATGTGTAATTTCTATTAATTATTTATTATTATCATCAAATACTTTTATATACTAATATTAAAATTAAATTCGTTAATAACTTAATATACTGATGTATAATCAATATTTATAACTATTATTTGTTGTTGTTAAATAAATTTATATTTTAATATTTAGATTAAGTAATTCTCAACCATGTCTAATCTCTATTAAATATTTATTATTATCATCAAATACTTTTATATACTAATATTTAAATTGAATTCGTTAATAACTTATAATTTCATACTTAGAAAAATTCAAAATATATCAGATTCTCAACCCGTGTCGCATTGTACTGGTGTCTAATAAATATTCATTCATTATTATTACTTTATAGTTTTATATTTTTTATGTTATATTGAATTCGTTAATAATATTTAGTTACATACTTAGATAATTGCAAATAACTCAAAATTTAATTATATTTGATATTTGAAAGGAAACCCGTAGAAAGTTAATTTTGTAAAAATATAAAACATACAACACTCCCATGTCGCATGTGAATATGTGATATAAAAAATTGAATTCTATAAGACAGTGATAATTCGATTAAGAAATGTTGTACATCTGACTTGTAGTGTATGTAATATTATTTTATTATTATTTTTTGTTTTCTTTTTATGCATAAAATATTAATTTGTTCATATAGATATATAATGTATTTATTTAATATTTATTTCTTAGGTGTAATAATTTATTATTATTATTATTATTATTATTTATTGTTGTTATCTCTCTCTCTTTCTTTTTTTTCTTTTTTTTTTTTTTTTTGCGTAACAATAGTTTTTCATATAAACTTTTAATGTTATTCTCAATATATTATATTAGGATTAGATATCTAAATTTAAATTTATATTTTTTTTATATTTATTTTCCTTTTGTAATAATTTTATATAACACGTATTTCTCTTAAACGGAATATTTAAAATTTTAAAAATAAAAGTATTTCAACTTTTAGTATAAATAAAAATTATTTCAATATATATATATATATATTCTAATTAAATATAACTTAATTATTTTTTTCTATCAGTAGAATAAAAGTAAGATATTGAATTAAGCAAAATATGACAAAATAATATATTGAATTAGGTAACATATAATAAAAGAAAAATACTAAATTAGGAAAAATATAATAATAGAAAAATATCAAATTAGGTAAAAATATATAAAAAGAAAATATTAAATTAGGTAAATATTAGGTTCGGTAACCCCGAACCACTTGAATTTTTTCCAAAGCTAACAAAGCATGAGAAGGAGACACATAGGATAGGAGGATTTTGCATTAATATATAGGGTAGATATATATATATAAATTAATTTATTAATTATATATTTTAATATTATTATTATTTACCCACAGCAGCATAGACAAGCGAACATAAGCATTCTATATGAATGTGCCTAACTATCACCAATGAAAAACTTTCAATCCTTTCTATACAGGTAGGTTTCCACTCTACAACGTGTTCTCCCACATAATCTTGTGAAAAATGATAGTGTTCTTTATCCATTCATCTACTGTATCAGGCCATTATGTAACAACAACAAAAAAAAAAGTCACATACACAGTAAGTTACCTTGAACATGATTACACTAGCCACGATAGTCAAGGATGTGAACATGACATAGTAAATGGGTGAAACTACGGCAGTGTTGAATGTATCAAGTGCCTGCATTCAAGATTCAACAACTATATCAAAATAGAGAAACATGATAGATAAGCCGTGGAAATGTGAAAAACAGGATTTTAAATATGAAAATACATAATAGAAGATCAAATTATGTTTTCTTTTGTAATAATAATAATAACTGAAAAGTGATGTATAAGAATTATGTATAAAGATTAAAAAAGAAACTATAATTTTAAGTTGCTATTTTTTTTTGTGAAAAAAAATGACTTTGCAATGTTATTTTTATGAGAAATGTCTAAACTGTGATGACAGAAATTTTTTCCATAAAAATAGGCCAACAAACATGATCAGAGAGAAATTTGCATAAAATGAGAAAATGGCTTTTGATAAATAGGAGCATACAAGGTCTAACAGTTTCTGCAAAAATAACTAATTAGATGTTTGACCACGCGGGGTATATGTAAGGTGCCGAATACTTCTGAAGTGGTTGCAACTAAAACCAAATAGTTACCACCCTTTCACATCACATGATTATGCTGCCAACTTTCAGCAAACATAGAGCAGAAGTTGGAAAACTAGTAACACGAGAAATCACCACTGATGGCAAGAATATTGACAAAGCAGACCATTCATTACCTTGTTTAGATAATTCATCTGAGTGAGTACGCACACCAAGACAACCATCGCAAAGGTCCACGTCTGGGGATATATTAGTTGATTCATTCCTGACAATGTCAGCTTCATCGCAATTCCTAAAGCTTTGACACTCATGACCTGCCAAGGCATTTCATTTCCCACAGTTTATTAGCATTTACACAACTGACCTAAAGAGCTGCCTTTGTTTTTACAGTATTTTCTTTCCCTTTCTGACAAATGGAAGAGAAGTTAACTGGGGAGAGAGAGAGAAGGATAATTACAAAAACCACCCTTGAGGTTTGAGGTGCATACAAAAAAAAAAGAGAAATTTTAACATTATAAAAAGAACTCTACGGTTAGATTCGGTCTTAATTTTAACGGGGTAACTGTAGTATTTCAACTTTTTTTTTTGTAATTTGAAAACCTTAGGGTTCGTTTTAGTAATTATCCCATATATATATATATAAATTTGGCAACACCTACCGACAATGAACCAACTAATGAACAGACACCAATATAGAACCATATATGTGTCTGGCCATATTGTGGGACATAATGGAATATTAGTATGAGGACTATTGCTATCACCAGAACTGCATAACAAACGAAAGCTGCAGGAAAGCGGCAAAAGTTTTTAGCTCGGCAGAGGATATATAGAATAATATAGCAGAAAAGAACCATGTAGTTAAAGAAGTTCGAAAATGAAGTTACCTGGCTCAGTAGCAAGGTCCCATACTTCTTTCACAGATTCAATCTCACGTTCCTGTGGAGCATGTAGGACTATTGTGGTGGAGCCCACAACACATAAAGCACATCCAAGAACGCCAAAAATGTGTAGTCTCTCTCGTAAAATAATATGTGCAAGTACGGCACTGCAATAAGCGCACGATAATCAGCAGTCAAAATAACGTGCCTAGTTAAATAAGGTCACTGGCATAATATCATGCCTGATAATAATGCTGAGCGCGCCAAGAGGAGTAACCAGAATTGCTGGTGCAAAAGCATAAGCTGCAAAATTTGCAATTTCTCCAACAATCACTGCAGCAACAGCAACGGAACCAATAGAATACTTAGTTTAGTGATCTCTTATATCAGATTAACAAAAGAAGGTTCAAGTTTAAGATGCAATTTCCACATTTTATGTTATCAGTGTAACGAATAAGAAAATTCAATGCAGCTATGAGAAACTTGCTGAAAATGGAGCTTGCCAACTAAGAAGTATGACGAGGACTATAAATAACAGAAAAAAGTTTGATGAGGGAATACAAAAAAAGCTTCTCTACCTAATAGTTCTAGATCAATTGACAATGCATTAAGAGAACTAATTTCCAGTCAAATTAGGGATAAGCATTTTGACCATTTTCATATAACTGGGGTTTAGCAGTTCGGATCTGTGCCCCAAATATTTAGGGTATCCAACTTCAATATAGCTTTAAGTTGCCAAACTGTCTAACAATACATCAGATGCAACTTGATAATTACGTTATGTACACAACTTTTTCCTACACACACAAATGGATAAAATACCCTTAAGTTCAACAAAAGGCAAAATTCATAATTCATTTTACACCCACACCCACCCACCCCTATTATACACTATATGATACTTTATCCCTCTACAATTTAATATCAAAGGGACCCAATGTATTTAGCCCATATAAGTTCTCACATTAAAACTAACATCAATTTGATTTATAAGGTTTCTCTATAATTGGTATGATATTGAAGAGACCAGCATGAACACTGTTGGGAAAAGTTCTAAGCTAATTTCAAAAAAATATAATATCAACTAAAGGATATGCACCCACAGTCAATCCTGAACCCACTGCAAAAGAAGCACATTATGTGCAACCCAAGTTTCTACTAATGTTTCTTCTGAGAAATTACGGACAAAGAGAAGCTAAAAGGGTCTCCTACATATACATGACGAACAAGGTTACTACAAATATCAGCTGCATGATAAACCATGAGAAGAATTGCACTTGTACTTTTCAGGTGATCAATCTGAATTTATCCAGAGATTGTGAACTTAAAGTTGATGGTAAACACGGAGTTATATCACGCCTGAAGAACTAAACATGAGCTCTGTAGCTTCCTAAACATGAGCTCTGTAGCTTCTGTAAGCATCTAATCTTTCCCCATGTCAAAAGATATAAGCAAATATGAATAAGGCAGGAACATTGATCCCCAGTTTGTTAGCAACCTTTGTCACAGACGCCATCAAGTCAATTATAAATGTAATCTATTATGCTATTCCGAAATAGCTTAGAATCCTCAATTGTTGATATGCTATTGGGTTGGTCGGTCCTTTTGATTGCTTCTGCAATATTTCAGCATGATAGACTAATCTATGTGAAAAAAGAACAACGTACTGTAATTTGGTGCACAGATCAGGCTAATCTTACATATCCATCTTCTATTGATGAATATGCACATAGAATGAGTAATTAAAATACACCAAAGAAAAAACCCAACTCTGTGGATTAGCTCCATTATAATGGGTTTATTTATTTGCCTAAAATTTGCCCAAGTAGGTTGCATCATGTTGTTTAATATTCAATTACCATGGCATGAGCTCACTCAGTATAATTAAACATAAATGTAAATAGCTTACTTGTAATCATGCCTGTCCACCATAGAGGCTCGTATAGGTATGAATACCCTCCGACTCCTGTAGAAATAAAATTAGGAGAATTATATTATGATTCTAAAGCAAAAGCTTACCTAACCTAGTGCACAACAGCATAAACATAAATGACAAAACTTCTGGAGAGGGCATATTCCACAAGAAAATTCAGGAGAAAATGCATAGAAACCATTAAAGAGAGATGCAAGAATGAGAAAAACATTTAGTTAGCATTTAGAAAGTTGTCGTATCAATCAGACAGTGTGCCATAAATCTATCATAATAACAATGAAAATTGTGCTGGTATCATATGCATGTCTTCAACTTTCTTCATTGAGTAGAAACTTTTACCATGGCTAGTGACTACATTTATCTAGAGTAGTAGTAAACGCCGTGTTTGAGCAATGGGCATACTATTGTGGTTGGAAAGAAAATAGACTCTGGGCAATTTTAAAAGGATCAGCTATATGCAACAGTACTCACTAGTGGTGCAGCTTTAAAAGAATACTTGTATTCATCTCTTAAAAATAAAGCAGTTAGGATACTGTTTGATAGATGGTCGTGAAGATGAATGATTCATAAACATGATTCAGATCCAAAGTTCTTATCTACAAGTTAAGGCAAGCCACATAAAGAGGCAGATGCAGCTTCTAGGAAACTTAAAATGTAAATGCAAAGGTGTTCAAAATAAATTATAGTTGCCACTAATAATTATTGACTTAAACTGTAATACAGCAACGGCTAACACCTTTCAGTTTGAATAGCTTGGGAAGGACAGGTTGAATGTTTAACCATGTTGAAGATCTTGAAGTTGTGCATATCAGCAAACAAATCACCATCGAGAAACGACTATAAAGAGTTTTACTAATGACAAACTACTAGCGTATTAATATGACATTAAGTTGTTCTGAAGGTGATATATGTCAACTTATAAAACAAATATAATTTGGGATGTTTTGCACTGGAAAACAATAACAAATTTAATCCGCACACTAGTGATGATTAACACTTAACAGCCTCTAATAAGGGTAATAGCAAAGAATAAATAGAAAACGGTTTGTCATGTTGGTGTACTAGAATCACTCCATTCCATATCAAAGTAGCAATAATGAATGCCAAGCTCATAATACTATACAATTTCAATCGTCTTCACAGCAAATTAACTATTAACTATTTCTCTCATATAATAATTAGTGTTTCCGGGAAAGACTATCTGAAATTTATACAAACAGACACAACTACACAGAGCTAAAGATCTCGATAACTAAATTCAATGTCACATTCATCAAACAATACATCAAACACCTACACTCCCTAAATTTCATTTATGAAAAAATAAGTTATTACAAAGTAAAATTTACCGGCCCTGACGCCAGAAGCACCAGCTTTCTTTAGTCCCTTTTTCTTCACGATGAAGCTGGCCCCAATGAAGATGCTGGAAGACAGAGCCAAAACCAACCCCTTTATATTGTCCGACGACATCCCCTTATAAAAATCGGATGTCGAATCCGCAGCCCCAGCCGCCTCGGCAGCCATATTTACAATCCCACGACAAGAAATAGAAAATAAAAACCCAGAAATCCCAACACTATCGCAAGCTCATTTCTGCGCCACTTCAAACCCCAAGCAAAATGGGGTTTCCTAACTTTTTCTCCAGTTTTCGCCTCAAATTCGATCAATAGCACCCAGTACAAATTCTACTGGGCAGTTGGGAAAATTGAAGTGAGAATTTTGGAATTCTGTGCGGTATATCGATTTCTGGAAAGAAAGATCTATAATTGTCCACGGTGAAAACGAATATTTGGGAGAAAAAATGTTTGGGTTTATCTTTCGAAAGCACAGCTGGTAATGGAGGAAACAAAAGGGGTTCAGTGCTGGGGAAAAATAACAGATCGGAATTAGAGGGAGTAGAGAGAAATTGGGCAGTGAATAATAAGGACTCGTCTCCGACTGAGGTTTTGTTGATGGGCAGCTAAAAAAAGAGGCGTAGTTAAATCAAGCACGCTGTTAAAAAGCAATATCCGCGTGAATTTTTTTCTGGTTTCAATTGATATATACACTGTTTAGGTTTTATTTGATTTTTGGAAAATTGAAGGAAAATAAAATATGCGACAATAAATATTTTTTTTAAATTGTAGGTCTCCTGTGAGATTGATTTCATAAATTGAGATCACATTTTACTATTTTTTAGATTGATCCACATTCAACTTCACTGTCCGACCTAACTCCACTGCCCACCCGGACCAAGGAACCGGCCACACAAAATTCCAAAATCCCAAATTTCGCAACAAAAATCGCAGCTCATTTCCATCTTCTTCACCAAACAGCTTCAACAACTGCGCCTTCAAATTCACAGCCCCAACTACTGAATTGGAAAATGAAAGATGACAAAATGAACTTGTAACTAAATCAATTCTGAATTCATTACAACGACCAAAATATCAGAAAGCGCAAAAAATCTAAGCACTATAAGCAAAATTTTCATCGTCGGAGTCCAAAATTTTCGTCGTGGCTAATTTCAGTGAACAGAAAAATCAAAAATTTTCGGTGAAGCAGAATCTCAGACTCAAAATAATTATTCAGGTACTCAATTTTTAAAAAAAAAAATCAATTTGGGAAAAAACTTGATTGAAAACTTAATTTCTCTATTAAAATTAATTTTTTCTTGATGCATATGGATGACATTGATACTGCAAAATATGGAGAATAGTTTAATACTTCAAGTTTTCAGTAAAGATAATTTGCAAGAAATTATAGTTAATATTATATCCAACTATTTGTAATACTTTTGGTACTGTTTGTTAATGTAAATTGGATTTATTCTAATTAATTGGTACAGCGATAATTCATGTAAATGAATTATATAGGATTATTCTACGTGTCGTGTAGATAATCGTAGCATTTTGAATTTTTCAAATCCATTCATTGGTGAGTGAGAAATAATATTTGAAAGTTGAATGGTTTGATTTTATGCTTTTTCGGTTATTCCACATTGAATGTTAGTCAATGTGGAAGAGAGTTTAAAAATGATTACATTTCTTTAATGTACATCAAGTGGGCCAGAGAGTGTTGTGGGCTTTGTGTAAATGAAGCTCACGCGGGCTCTTGGACTTGGGTTCGCCAGTCCGCCTTCGGCGAAGCCGAGCTCGAGCCCGGTCCCGGACCCGGTCCTGGGCTCTGGGCTCTGGGCCTGGGACTTGGGACTTGGGACTTGGGTCTTGGGTCTTGGGTCTTGGGTCACCTGACCGTTACGTAACGGCTGGCTCTTGACCAGTCAGACGTTTTCAACTTTTGAATTTCAAACAGCAAACGTATCTGCACGCTGAACTCGTCCAGGTTCATGATTGATAAAACTGACTGTTTGAACGCCATTAAGGACGTCTTAATTGGCAGCTGTAACCCTAATTTGAACCCCTATAAAAGGGTGAGACTCCTGCATTCGTTTTTTTACTTTATATACTTGCATGAACATCTGAAACAACAGAGCACCTGAACATACTGCATACATATCAGTTTATATATTTTTCTTATTTAATAACTCAGTCCAAAATTCGACCTGTTAGCCGGAGCTTTGGTTTTCTAACGGTGCGGTTAAAACCAAAGACGTAGTCGTTTCATTTTTTGGAACGATTTGCCAAAACCGACGAAGCACTACCGGGGCAAATTCGTTTTGCAGAGAGAGATTCAATCTTGACTCGACTTATAATATTTTTCTGTTCTTATTTTAATTTTTCCAGTTTAGTGATTATTGTAACTATTCCAACAATCGCAAAACGAACTGTTCTATAATTTTATTTTTCTGTAATCCCTAACTAGAAAAGGATGTCAACCTCAAGCACTCCGACGAGCGACGCTATTCCGGCCATCACCTCCACTACTTCGGCGACGAACACTGCCCCCGCAGTCACGAATAC
Source organism: Phtheirospermum japonicum (assembly GCA_014905375.1). Taxonomy (NCBI): domain Eukaryota; kingdom Viridiplantae; phylum Streptophyta; class Magnoliopsida; order Lamiales; family Orobanchaceae; genus Phtheirospermum; species Phtheirospermum japonicum. The sequence goes on from BMAC01000950.1 coordinate 271,476, forward strand.
AACGACAATTGGCATGTCTACGCCAATCATGAACAATACTCAGCCTGAGTTAATTATCAACCAAGGAACTCTTGATTTCTTACTCGAGACGCTGACTTAGCGCATGGCAGAGTCGAACTCATCCATAGCTTCGGCTGTTGGAACGATCCCTCTTGGTATAGGGACTTCGGTCTAAAATATGTCAGCTCCGGCTGTGACCCATCCCATTGGGATGACGGGAACTTCGGTTCCGAGTTTGTTTGCAACTGCTCCCCAAACAGATTCAACTGTTTTGAATACCCATTCAACGGGTTCGGTGGGGACTTTTGTACCAACGATGAACGCGCCGGTGCACTCCTCTCGAATTATGCCCGCGGCGGAGAAGCCTCCAAAATTTAATGGGGAAGGCTTCAAGAGGTGGCAACAAAAGATGTTGTTCTACCTCACGATGCTTGGTTTCGCCAACTTCGTGAAGGAAGATGAACCACCTACTTCGGACAAGGACGAGACCAGTTTCCATGTTCACGCTGCCTATGATAATTGGCACAATGGGGACTATCTATGTAAAGGTTTTCTTTTAAGTAGCCTAGAAGATAGCCTGAGTAATGTGCACTCGGATATAAAGACCTCCAAGAAAATTTGGGAGGCACTTGAGAAAAAATATAGTTCCGACGAGGCTGGAACTAGGAAATTTGTAGTCACGAACTTCATGGACTACAAGATGGTGGACTCTCGCCCGGTTATGGAACAAGTTCAAAAGTTCCAAATGCTGGTGAATGATGTCCACGCCGAGGGGATGATTCTCCCGGATGCTTTCACGGCCGCTGCCATGATTGACAAGCTTCCACCAAGTTGGAAAGACTTCAAGACGTACCTCAAACACAAACGAAAGGCGATGTCTCTTGAAGACGTTATCCGGAAAGTACGAATTGAATCCGAAGTTCGTACTCAATACAAGAATCCGAAAAGTTCGGATGAACCTCGGGTGAATTTGCTTGAACGAGGTGAGAACTCGAAGAAAAGGCCGCGTCCCGGCAACTCGAAGCCTAAAGCTCCTTCTTCTAAGAAGTTCGAAGGCAAATGCTACAATTGCAATTATCCTGGACACATGTCAAAGGATTGCCGCAAGCCAAAGCAAAAGAAGGCTAGGGCAAGTGCACACATTGCCGAGAGAGAGCTGACTAATGATGACCTCGTTGCGGTTATCACTGAAGAAGCTAACATGATCGAGAACCGTGGCCAATGGTTTATCGACACTGCTGCAACCGCCCATGTGTGTGCTGATCGGAGCTTGTTCTCCAAATACCTTCTTTGTGAGGGAATGAAGTTGAACATGGGAAATCAAGCTTCTTCGGAAGTTGCTGGTACTGGTACGGTTGTCCTAAAAATGACTTCCGGCAAGGAGATCATTCTGAACGAGGTGCTGCACGTTCCGGACATCCGGAAGAACTTAGTCTCTGATTCAATACTAGTTAGTCGTGGCTTTAGACTTGTATTTGAGGCTAATAAGTTTGTACTGTCTAAGTTTGGAACACCACTGGGTAAGGGTTACCTTACGGATGGTTTGTTCAAACTGAGTGTAATGGCGATCCGCCCAAAACCAGTCATTAATAAAATTTCTTCTGATTCCTCTTACTTGACCGAGTGCTCTAGTTTATGGCATTGTAGATTAGGCCACGTTAATCTAAATGCAATAAAACATTTATCAAATCTCAATTTACTTAAGGTAAATGAATTTGTTAATAAAAGTAAGTGTGAAATTTGTGTACAAACAAAAATGACTAAGTTGCCGTTCAAATCGGTAGAAAGGAGCACGACACCTTTAGAATTAATTCACATGGATGTATGTGATTTAAAGTTTGTGCAAACTAGAGGTGGTAAAAAGTATTTTATTACTTTTATTGACGATTGCACAAGATACTGTTACCTTTATCTTTTGAGAGGTAAAGATGAGGCTATTGAAACTTTCAAGAACTTCAAAAATGAAGCCGAAAATCAACTTAACTGCAAAATCAAATCTATCCAAAGTGATAGAGGAGGGGAATACGTAGCTCCGTTTGAGGAGTTGTGCAACGAAAGTGGCATAATTCACCAAACTACAGCTCCGTACTCACCTCAATCGAACGGAGTTGCAGAACGCAAGAATCGTACTTTGAAAGAGATGATGAATGTGTTGTTGATTAGTTCTGGGTTACCTCAGAACATGTGGGGGGAAGCTGTTTTAACAGCTAACTATATCTTCAATAAGATTCCACTTAAAGGAAGGGACGAAACTCCCTATGAGTTGTGGAAAGGAAGGAAACCTTCTTACAAATACCTCAAAGTGTGGGGGTGTTTAGCGAAGGTAGAAGTGCCTCTACCAAAACAAGTGACAATCGGATCCAAAACGGTTGATTGTATCTTTATTGGTTATGCACTGAATAGCAGCGCCTATCAATTTGTAATCCATAGGTCGGATGTTCCGGACATGAATGTCGGAACTACCATTGAGTCAAGGAATGCGATATTCTTTGAAGATATCTATCCTTATAAAGATAAAGCTGCTTCCAGTTCAAACACTGGTAATGCGGAAGATACTACAAGTCAAGAACTTGTGGGGGTTGAACCTAAGTCTCGCAAACGACCTGGTTCAGAACTTGAAGCTCKAACTCCTAGGAGGAGTACTCGAGCTAAAGTTGCGAAGGATTTTGGTCCCGATTATGTGGTTTTCTTGTTGGATGAAGAACCAAATTCCTTGAAAGAAGCTTTCTCACGGACTGATAGTTCATTTTGGAAGGAAGCTGTCCAGAGCAAAATCGATTCGATCATGCAGAACCATACTTGGATTCTGACTGACTTACCGGAAGGTTGTAAACCTTTAGGAAGTAAATGGATTTTGAAACGAAAGTTCAGAGCTGATGGATCAATCGATAAGTATAAAGCTCGGTTGGTTGTGAAAGGATTTCTCCAAAAGGAGGGTTATGATTTCTTTGATACATACTCTCCTGTGACGAGAATTACCTCAATCCGGGTGCTTCTAGCGATTGCTGCTTTACACAATCTTGAGATTCACCAAATGGATGTAAAAACAGCTTTTCTAAATGGCGAGTTAGAAGAGGAAATCTACATGGAACAACCCGAAGGTTTTATTAAACCTGGATAAGAAAGAAAGGTGTGCAAACTGGTTAAGTCATTATATGGCTTGAAACAAGCACCTTTACAATGGCACTTGAAATTTGACGAAGTGATGATGTCAAACGGTTTCAAGATAAACGAGTGCGACAAGTGTGTCTACATTAAGAATACTAATGACAAATTTGTTATAGTATGTCTTTATGTAGATGATATGTTAATCATGGGCAGCAACCTACAAGTGATTAACGAGACGAAACTCATGCTAAAAAGAAATTTTGACATGAAGGATCTGGGAGTTGCTGACACTATTCTTGGCATAAGAATCATTAGAACTCCAGATGGAATTGTATTGTCACAATCTCATTACATTGAGAAAGTGATCAAGAAATTCAATGCACACGATAGTCTTCCAGCAAAGACACCTATGGAACTCGACGTTCACTTGAGTAAGAACAGAGGCGATCCTGTTGCTCAGAAGGACTATGCTAGGATCATTGGATGAATGATGTACATCTCCAACTGTACAAGACCTGATCTAGCTTGCTCGGTAAACAAACTGAGTCGATATATAAGCAACCCAAGTGGAGAACACTGGAAAGCGCTTGTGAGAGTTTTGAGATACTTAAAATATACTCTAAACTTTGGGCTACATTTTGGAAGACACCCCAGGGTACTTGAAGGTTACTGTGATGCAAACTGGATATCCGACACAAAGGACTCTTTGTCTACAAGTGGATATGTGTTTCTAATAGGGGGATGAGTTGTTTCTTGGAGATCCACTAAACAGACATGTATAGCCCGATCCACCATGGAATCTGAGTTCATCGCTTTGGACAAAGCGGGTGAAGAACCAGAATGGCTTCGTAATTTTTTAGAAGACATTCCATGTTGGGAGAAACTCGTGCCGCCTGTTATGCTTCACTGCGATAGTCAAGCTGCTATTGGGAGGGCAAGAAGTGGTTTGTATAACGACAAGTCTCGACATATTCGTCAGAGACACAACACCGTGAAACATCTGTTATCGAGTGGGATTATCTCTGTTGACTACGTAAGGTCGATAGATAATCTAGCGGATCCATTCACTAAGAACATAGCTCGAGATCAGATGTAAAAGTTGCTAGAAGGAATGGGAGTGAAATCCACATCTTAAAGATTATTGTAGTGGAAACCCAACCATGATGAGTGGAGATCCCACAAACTTGGTTCAATGGGAAAACTAAACTACAAGAGTCTGGGTAAGTAAAACTCTACGAACCTATTCCTTAACGCAAAAGTAGAGTTTATAATCTGTCACGTGGTGAGGTTAATCTCTGATTTTTAATGATTCTTGTGCAGGTCTTTGACTTGAGTATAACAGAATGCTAATTTGAAGAATCACCTATGTAAGCGAGAAGTGAGGGCCGCTTCTACTGAAGCTTATGAAACCAAAGAAGTTGTCCATGGCCAGAAACGGACACAAACGTGAGAACGGAAAAATTTTGAGACCTTAGTGGGTTGGTACTATTGTCTAGTATACACAAAGGGGAATAGTTCAAGAATTATGTTCACTAATCCGCCGGTATGCTCGGTAGTATTAACTAAGGATGGTTCAAGGCCACAAGCCACCTATCCCTATTCTCTTGTCTCTTAAGGACTGAACTATGTATCTGCATTCATGCATTACGTTTTTGGAGTTTCTCACTCATGTGGGGGATTATTGTAAATTGGATTTATTCTAATTAATTGGTACAGCGATAATTCATGTAAATGAATTATATAGGATTATTCTACGTGTCGTGTAGATAATCGTAGCATTTTGAATTTCTCAAATCCATTCATTGGTGAGTGAGAAATAATGCTTGAAAGTTGAACGGTTTGGTTTTATGCTTTTTCGGTTATCCCACATTGAATGTTAGTCAATGTGGAAGAGAGTTTAAAAATGATTACATTTCTTTAATGTACATCAAGTGGGCCAGAGAGTGTTGTGGGCTTTGTGTAAACGAAGCTCACGCGGGCTCTTGGACTTGGGTTCGCCAGTCCGCCTTCGGCGAAGCCGAAGGCGGAGCCGAGCGGATCCGAGCCCGGTCCCGGACCTCGGACCTGGGTCCTGGGTCTTGGGCAACTGGTCCGATTGAGTTGGTCCGTGTGGGGTTCGGGTTCTGGCTCAACCCTGATTTCCTTTTTGAACCTTCACGCACCTGACCGTTACGTAACGGTTGGCTCTTGACCAGTTGACTCGCACGTATTTGTCCTTATTTTTTGTATATTTGGCTAGTGTTTTAGTTAGATTTGTTGTTAATTTTGGGTATAAGTTGGATTGACTTAACATATTTTCGTATTTATGTATCTCCGACTTATTTTACCACATTTTATGTTTATTTTAGGTATTTTGAAGTCTTTCGGTGTCAAGGTGGATGAATGTGGGCCCGCGAGTGGAATTCCAAAGAAATTGGGCCATAATTTGGTATATTACAGCTGACACTGGGTAACCCAGTGTGGATGACATACCCAGTGTCAAAACCCAGTGTTAGAAATCTGGCAGAAAGATCTCTCCGATCGGACTGGGAGACTATCCGATCGGACAACAGCGTTACAAACTCGGATTTTGTGGAGATTTTCAGTTACGGAAGGGCTATTTGATGGCTACAAAAGGCCAAGAACTCAGCCACATTCAGAGACACGAAAAACACCACCCATAATCCATTTGGGAACCAATAATCCCTCGTCCAATTCGTGACAAACCGGGTCGGGAAGACATTCTCGAACCTCTTGGGGATGACAACCCATGAGCGTTCTTGAATCGTTTTTCATCTCATACTTTTAGTTGATTGGTTGGTGATAACCGCTGGAGACGGAGGCTCGTGACAAGCTTCCAGGATTCAGCGAGGTTCATTTCATCCCCGAGATAGCTGAATTTAGCAAGGATTCATCGTAGTATCGTGATAGAGTTTTCTCACGATTTAGTAAACTCTAAACCTTTATCTTGTTAATTAGTTGGGTAATTCATGTTAGATGATAATCTTTTGATGTTATGATTGGTTTATGATTGAGTTCTTATGAATAATTTGGAGACGAATTATTTATAGTTGATTAGTTGATTGATATTATCGTAATTTGGATGTTTGGATGTTTTTGATGTTATTTGTAATCATGATTCGCTATTTTGATTGGGTTTGTGATATTGTATTTGTTGATGATTGCTAATTAGAATTTACGGGTCTAGTGCTTGGAATC